>VZRF01012157.1:211115-483143 GCA_013396875.1 Vireo altiloquus
CGCCGCCGCCGCCACCACCTCACAGCGCGGTCCCGGTCAGCCCCATCTCCTTCCTGCCGGCGCTGCCGCTCGCTGCCGCCATGACAGCGCGGAGCCCCCGGAGCGCCTGCGCGGGCCGGGCGCGGGCGGGGCCGCGGCGCGGGGCGGGAGCCGAGGGCTGCGCACGCCCAGGTGAGCCCAGGTGAGCGCAGGTGAGCGGGAGCCACGCCCTCCCTCATCTCTCTCGTCCCCCTCATTCCCCTCATCCCCGCGCTTCCCCGGGGACGCTGCTCACCTGTGGGGATGCAGCGCTCGCGTAGGCCCGGCCGGTGCCGAGGCTGCGCGCAATAACTTGTCCCACACTGTTACAGTGTTCACAGAATCACCGAATTGGTAGGGAAGGGGCCTCTGGAGATCATCTGATCCAACCCCCCCCGTCAAAGGCAGGGTCACCTGGATCAAGTGACACAGGAACGCGTCCAGGTGGGGTTGGAATGTCTCCAGAGAGGGAGAGTGCATGATCTCCCTGGGCAGCCTGTTCCAGGGCTCCGCCGCCCTCAGCGAAAAGCTCCTCCTCACATTGAGGTAGAACTTCTTGTGTTTTAGTTTATGGCCATACTGCTGTTCCTGTCGCTGGGCACCACTGAAAAGAGTCTGGCACCATTCTCTGGGCACCCACCTTTGTGATATTTATGTGCATCCATGAGATCCTCTCTCAGCCTTCTCTTCTCCAGACGGAACAGTCCCAGCTCTCATAGTCTCCTCATAAGAGAGATGTTCCAGACCTCTCATCATCTTTGTATCCCTTCCCTGTCTTGTACTGAGGAGCCCAGAACTGGAGACAGCACTCCAGACGTGGCCTCACTAGGGCCGAGTTCAATAACTGAAGTCGGCCCTTCCTGATACAATTTTCTTTTTCTTTTGCGAGGGGTGGTTTTGGAGAAGAGTAGTTTTTTTGGTCTTTTTTTGGGTTTTGTTGGCTGGTTGGGGGTTTTTTTAAGACTAAAAGAAACCCTATGCGAACAGCGGGCCTCCAGCTGGGCACTCTGCATTCGCGGACCCATCCCGGAGGAAAACCGCGTCTGTGCGGGGGAAGAGAATGTTTGGATGCTTCACCTCCTGCCGCCGCCAGAACGATCCCGGGGAGGCGGGTGAGCCGCTGCCACACCCAAACCTCCAGCACGGGCGGGCGCGCTGTCCTTCTTCCTCCTCCTCTTCCTCCTCCTCCTGCTGCAGGCGCTGCTCCCTGAAGAGCGCAGGGGGCACGAATGTGGGTCATTAGAGACGCTACCTAGATGTGACGAGCTGAGGAAAAGAGGGAGCAGGATCAGGGAAGGAAAACTCGCTCTCCTCCTTCAGGTGAAAAGCCTGTGAGGGCGGCGCTGGTTGTTTCTGTTTCTCCGAGCCGGTGTCACAGCCGCTGCCCGGCCCCTGAAGGTCCCCCCGAAGCGGCGGCAGTACCAAAACGCGGGGCCCCGAAGCCCCCGCCGAGCCCCGGGGTGGGTGGCGGAACCTCCACGTACAACTCGTGTAAAGCACAAGAACTGCTGCCCTTTTTGTGCTCCCTCCTAGGGTCACATGAGCTACAGAGGCATCAGTCCTTTCCTATCTCTTTTGTTTGACTTTTTAAATGAATCTATTTGATATTAATCTTGAGTATCTCTTAATAAAGAAGTGGGAGGGTCTGCTCCTCCGAACTCTTCTTTCAAGGAGTCTTCAACTGTGCATTTTTATGGAGACTGCCTGTGTTAATGAGGATTAGACAAGCTTCTAAAGGCTGTAGGGTCTTGCATCAGCTGTTTAACACACATACAAGTGTTTGAGGTTTATTAATAAAGTAACACAGCGAAAATGGCAGCAACAAAGATTTCCAAAGGAAGGATCATCTCAGGAATGTGAACATACCCTGCAGACAGACAGAGAAAACAAATATAAGTATATGAACATTTTAAAGCTTCACGTCCTCTATGATATCAAAAGCTGTCATTTATGTAATTCTATGGAGGGACAGGGAATGAATCTTTAAATTGGCAAAATTTTCTGTGTTTTGAAATCTGGCATTAAAGAACTTCCAAGGAGGACAACTGGCATTTTTATGGGAAATACAAATTTCTCCTTTTACTTGATACTGCACCATGTTTGGGACAGAATCATTTGCATGTACACTTCCCTGACTATGTCTACACACACAAAAAAAGGTAGAAACAAATTCAAACCACAGTTTTTCTGGAAAATGCTTTTCTGAACTTATCTGCAATGTTCCTTATAAGCATACCAAATATGACTAATTATTTAATATTAACTATTATACTGACTTGATTATTAATATTATTATTACCATCATATAAAATTTTAACTTGCCTGTGGCTTGATTTGAGAATGCCATCCTTAGTGTGTGTAGGTGTCAAATTTCCAATGGTTTTGGGGCAAAAAATGTGAGGCACTCAAGACAAGACACATTCCATTATAATGCTTGTTCCATTCCCTTCCTACGTAATTTTCTCACATTGTTACTTTTATCTATAGAGTGCATGTCAAGACTAGAACATTTCATAGCTGCTCTGCTGTTTGAATTTCCAAGTCCTAAGAAAAGACTAAAGTCCTTTTTTTCCTTTGTTTTCTCATTTTACTTAGTTACATACATACATACACGTTATTAGGGAGAGGGAGAGATGGTAATCTCTAATTTGAGCAGCAAACATCTGCAGTTTCTTCCTCAGAATGAGAAATGTTTAGAACTGTAATGTTGACACAGTCAGTCTCTGTGAAGCTACAGTGATCTTCTGTGGCTACACAATGCTGTGTAATCTTGACATTTTAATCTCAGAGTTTGCTGCTGCCAGCATTTCTCATGCATGTTTTGGATTCCTCACATCTACTGTTTGAGCTTCCCTGTCTTTCTGAGTCACCTGTAGTTTGCTGAAGTATTACCTTC
The DNA here is from genome assembly GCA_013396875.1 of Vireo altiloquus. Lineage (NCBI taxonomy): Eukaryota > Metazoa > Chordata > Aves > Passeriformes > Vireonidae > Vireo > Vireo altiloquus. The sequence goes on from VZRF01012157.1 coordinate 214,030, forward strand.
CTTCTTGTAAGGAAGATACAATTTTTATTTGCGCCTTTAAGCTGGCTAAGTACACAAACACATCCATTTTATCTGCCTGCTTTTAAGTATTCCCTGTCTCCATGGTTGGCCTTTAAGGTTTCCATCAGGCTATTCACCACCAGGCAAAAGCAGAAATGAAATAATGTTTGGAATTTCTTACATACCTAGGGACTTGGAGTACAAGTTCTGTTTGTGGCCTCTCCTGTTATCCAAAGAGAATGTAACATTTGTTGTTAATATTTTTCTGCTTTCTTCTTTAACATCATACCAGAAACAAAATAAATAAAATAAAATCATTGCAAAAAAATTCAGCTTAATGGATTTCAGATGTTTTCATCCAAAATGCTTACTCCAATAGCCAGCAAATCCAGCATGCCAGTGAAGGCAGCACTGTCACGTTGAATCCTGTCAGATCTTCCTGTATTTCCTTACAGATAAATAAATACTCCCTGACTGGCCTTGATTATTAAAGGCAGTGGGGTATGTGCATTAGTCAAGGCCAGTAAAGTTCAGCAGACTGCCACTTTAGAGCTCCATAGACAATTGTTTTAATTTGAGTTTTCAACTAGGTAAACTCAGTGTTAAATTTTTCAGCTGACCTGTTGATCTCCATTTGGGCTGGGTTTATGTTCGACCAACCATGCCAAAAACCTATCACCAAAGACCTGGAGAAACAGACTAGATTAGATTAGATAAAAGTTATTTAAAGGATAGCTGAGAATTGGAAGTAAACCCTGTCGTCCTAGGCTTTCCAAGTGTGGTTACAAGCCTAATGCTGGTTCTGCCACCCACAAGCAAACTGCAAGTGTTGAGCTAAGGGAATAAAAAATGACAGAAATGTTCTGTAAACCTTACAACCTAAAAGAAAGATCAGAAAGTGTGGATTTTAAATGAACTTAAACCCCAGCTTGGGAATGAACTCCATTAGATTTTATGAGAAGTTCTAGTGAAGTCTCTAAACTCCATTTTAAGAAAAATTATACTTTCTCTCTAAATAACCTTTAAAGAATTACCATGGATGCTGGTTTAGAAGCTTTATTCAAATCTTCTGAACCCTCTTTCAGCACTGATCAGACTCTCCTGGGGACGGTGTCCCCCATTCTGGGCTCCCCAGTACAAAGGGCACATGGGCTTACTGGAGCAGGTCCTGGAGCAAGCCACAGAGATGGTGAAGAGGCTCAAGCATCTGGTGTAGGAGAAGAGCCTGAGGGAGCTGGGGGAGAGAAGCCCTGGGGGTCTTTTCAATGAACATTGATAGCTGGTGGAGGAGTGAAGTACAGCAGCTGAGGAACAGACCCACTGCCAGCTCCATTGCATCTGTTGTAAGAATAATTTTTGGCAGCTGGAGTCATTACCCTTTAAATTGCTTCAGATAAATCTGAACAGTGCTCAGCGATCAGATCTTTTATGCAAAAGCCCCCATTTAGTTCACATAGGATAAGAATGCATAACTTCCTTCTGCTTTCACAGTGCAACTAAATTGATGTTCAGTTTTGTTGGGGTCTGGGGAGTGCATGACACCTATCAATGTCAGAAAAAGTTTTAAACTAACTACATTTTAGCAATTAAATACTCTGCCTTTAAGTAAAATGAGGGAAGAGAAATAATGCATGATTTTATAACTTTTTATCACCAAATGCTTCTTAATCTTGAGCATTGAATGAGAAGAAATGGCCTCAAGTTGTGCCAGGGAGGTTTAGACTGGATATTAGGATCAAAGGGTTGTCAAGCATTGGAAGCGGCTGCCCAGGGAAGTTGTGGAGTCACCATCCCTGGAGGTATTTAAGAGGTGTGGGTGTGGCACTTGGGACATGGTTTAGTGATGGACTTGGCAGTGCTGCATTAATGGTTGGACTCTATGATCTTAAAAGGGTTTTTTCCAACCTGAGTGGTTCTCTGATTCTGTGATTTAGAACTTCTTTAAAAATCCTTTACTAGATATTAAAATCCAAATTGAAAACCTGCTTTTAAGTACTGTTTACCTTAAATATGAGAAGTCCTCTCAGTTTCTACAGAGAGCATAGTACTTCAAGAGAGCATTGTCATCCCAAAACAAAGATCAGCCTTGCCTAAAGAGGAAGCTTGCTTTCTTTATGATTAGGTGTGAAGGTTTTTGCAGTATGTGCTAGATGGCATTATTTCATTTTTTAAGTGTACTTCAGTGCATTTTTATAATGTAGGATTTTACATTTTTATAATGTTCTTTTAAAAATGCAGATGGTGATCTTTTCTCGTTTTTCTTAACAAGTGTAATCAGTATAACTCATTTGTCCGCATCATATGTTCATGATTGGTAGATTGCTGCTATCAGTGTTCTTAAAAGCACTGAATTAATAAATGAATGTCTAATGTGTCTCAGCTAGGTGGCATTGGAAAATGCATTTCCATTCTCTAAGGAATTTATGCAGGCTCTGAGTTGAAGAAGCTGCTTTACTTCATTCCTTTGGTTCTTTTAACTTAAAAAGAGTCTTCAAAATGTCATTGTAATTCCTTACACTATGCAAGTTATATCAGGAAATATCTCAGGAACTTCTACCACAGCAAGGTGTGAATAAATTCATGAAACACCTCATTGTGCTCTACTCTTAATGAGCAGTCCTTACTTTTCCTTTTGATTCTGCACCCTTATTTTGTTAGCCTGTTCTTTCTGCTCCCACATTTGTACTAAAAGATGTGATTGTTGCTGTTGTAGTCCTCTTAAGAACCCAGCTTCTAGCCGCACTGAAAGCACATTTGCTTTGTTTTCTGCTTTGGTTTTAAACCCTACACTGGTTTTGGGTAAAATAAAGGTGCCTGGCATGAGCAAACGGCAGACACTTCAAATCATCTTTCTGCACTTGGGCCCTCTTCACTGAAAGCCAAGTTTAAATTCATGAGATCAGATATCTGTACACTTGCAGAGTGTGCTGGAGAGAGGTGTTTTGCACCTGTGCTTACCTGCCTTGCTGTGCTCTTGCCTTTCCCTGGTCTTAAAATTAAAACCAAAACAAGGTTTATGGGGAAAAGGGGGTTTTTGTCTCAGTATTTATTTAAGGATCCTTGGGTGCAGCACTTTGTCCAGGTGGAATGCCCCGAAATGCACACACCGCCCCTCACACACCAAAATGCACACAATTACAGGCCTTGCAAATTAGCATATCTATCAAAGATTCCCTCATGGGAGGCTCAAGTGAACCTCCTGTTCTGAGGAATCTTCCCCCTGGATGGGTCTATCTTAGTTTACAAAAATGTGTTCTGGAGAGGACCTTGGTGTCTGGGGCTTCCAGACTGTTTGATCTCCTGGTTTAACAGTACAGTGGGTCTCAGCTGAGTTATCAGGCTTGGAAAATTACAAGTATGTAGGCTAAAAGCACTAAAGGGTATATAAGAGGGGTATAAAAGAAAAGGCAAAAAATCATCCTGGCATCAGTGCTGCACTCAAAGGATTCCATGAGCCTGTGGAGGCAGCTGCTCCCAGCCCTTCCCTCATCGCATACAGCTTGCACTGCAGTTGTTTTTCATGTACTGTTGAAACTCTCCAGCCAAGCCTGGTCCAAAAGAAACATAAGATCCAGAAATAGCTCCATATTAGAGTTTTGAGAGGGATTATGAGAGGGGTTTTTTTGCATAAAACTCTAGTATGATCTCAAAGGATGTTTTGAAATCCCCAACAAATTGCTTCTCACAGAGGCTGGATTAAGATCTGTGGAGTAAATGCAGTTACAGGCCTGTGCTACATCACAGCAAGGAATGAGTAACAAAAACTTGAATTATTACTATTTTTTATTTTTATTTTTATTATTAATATAGAAACAGTTCACAGTTAGTACATTTTGTGATGCTTCAGTCTTTCAGTTCTATTGTACAGTTGGAACTACAAAGCTTAGAGATGCTCCTGTAATGAACGCATGAGCTGTATAATCTCCCTCTGGCTTTTAGTACTTCTCTGGGTTGCAACACTGAAGCAAAAACAGAAGAGAACAGACAAGCCTGAGGATTTTGGCTAAGTCATTCTTTCCCAGAGACCACATAGCAACTGGTGGCTACACAAAAAGGAAAGACAATAAGGGGGAGGGGGTGTCTCCAAAAATTTGTGCTGTATTTGGTTTTCTTTTTTTAAATAGGTTATGTACATTTTGGATACTGTATTAATTTTGGCTCATCTGAAACCTTTCTATTATAACTACTAACTCCTTATATTTTTATCTGTCACACTTTTTTTTGCTACCTCATTTTCTTTTCAATATAGCTCCTCCTGAATTAATGCTTTTGTAAGATTCAGAGGGAGGAGATTCTGTTAGAGGGAGGAAATTTAATAGGGCTGTGTGTAGGAGGATGAACAGGTCAAGGAAGACAAGGTGATCTTCACATTTTAGAAGGAAGGAGAAGGACAATATCAAAATAATGAGGTGAATTAAACAGAGGATGGAACAGCAGAAGTGAAAGGAATGGGGACTAAGAGCCTGTTTTAGAGAAACAGAAATCACTGGCAATGGAATGTACAGGGAGACAGTCCATACAGAGCAGTAATGAATGTTCCTGCTTTAGGAGCAGAAGGAAAACAGAAATAAAATATTTCGAAGATTGTAGTTTTACCAATCTGCAGTGTCTTTCATTCCATTATTAGAAGTTGTGCACCAAGGAACATTCTTTTACTTATTTGCTTACTCTGAGGAGCCACAAAGTGATCAAGGATTGTCTGACTGGATTAGCTGTGGTATTTTGCATATCAAGGCACTAAAACTGACTACTTTGCAAAGCAGCCAGGTGCTGTAAGATAGTAGCTTATTGTTAAGCATCAGGCACTGTGGAAGCCACTATTTCCTGAAGATACAAATCTTTTACATAATCCTTTCTCTATTATCCCCTATATCCTATCCCCACTAGATTTATGAAACCAGCGATTCACCACTGATCCGATTACTCCAGTTAGCACCAACTGAAAAAAAAAGTACTTCCACTTCAAAATGCTGAGAAAACATCTAGCTAACTCTGGAGAAATAGGAGATCTGAAGAAAATCTGCAATCTGGCAGCAGGGACCCTGATATTAGGACATAGAATTATGGTGAAATGAGGAGATAGGATTAAGGAATTCATTGAGCAAAGGTAGATCTGAACAATCTCCATAGCATTATGTCCATCTTGGTTTGGTAACACTTGACCAGATGGTAATACATTGATAAGAGGTGCTACTGATGTTACAGCAAATTAATCCATGGAAGTACCGACAAGGAACATGAAGCCAGTCCCAGCTGTTACGTCAATGAATACTCTGTGTGAAATTTGTCTTATTCATGTTGATAAGAGGTGAATTGTGGGATGAGTCGATGCAGTTTTGTGGTGACTTAAATATGATGTCAAATGATCACCCCAAACTGTTGATCACAATGTTATTGGTAAAAGCAAGACCATTGTTATCTCTGCAGCTGCCAGCCACCTACTCATCTACCTAAGGGATAAGCTGATCCATTTCTGTTAATGGGGATTAGACACCGTTGTGGAAACTATTGATTTACATATGGCTAGATAAATGAAATTAAACTCATGATATGTTTTTGCACTTTCATTAAAAAGCCCCAGCAGTATCCTAGCACTTAAAATTATTGCAAGAATTCTGATCCAGACTATGATGCACTGCAGCCACATTATCCTGTCTGAGTATCTAGAATTGCCTTTCATTACTGCTCTCTGCTGCAGAGTTTCACAAAGGAACTTAAGTGTTGTTTCAGTCTGGCTCTAGTACTACAAACTTGATAAACGCAAAAAGGCCCAAAAGATCCAGAGGTTTTTTAAACTAATCCCAGTATTTCTCATAAATCCTAAAGTCACAAAGAAATTTTTAAGAGAAAACATTCCTGGGCAAATTTGGTTTTCTCACATTCATGCATGGAAGGCTAGAGAGATGTTCAATAGATTTGTTGTAATCAACAATCTGCATCAGATGAAGAAGTACACTTCAGGTCAGTGAAAATTGCCAGAGGAGGAGGAAAAGAGTAGAAGGTTAGCAATGCATATCATATTTTCTTAATTTTTGGTCTATTTAGGAATTAATGTTTTTTTCATGTAGGAGATGAAGAGAGATGGGAGAATGCTGCAGAAATAATTGCATGATTGTGATTATCTAACAGCCGAGGAGGCACTGGGAATCTTTAGACAGAGCTGCCCAAATTATGGCACGTGCCAGTGGTGGCACGAAGGCTGCTGCCAAGTGCTTTTCAGGGAAGAGCCAAGAAGTGCAGCTGCCTCAGGGGCTTTCAATAGCAGCTTCAGGTACTGCACATTCTCCCCTTTGGGCCTGCCCAGGGATCCCAGAGCACAGGGGCAGAGGCCTCTGTGTAGGAACCTGGTCAATCCTCCTTCAGTTAACTATGTTTCTGTGATTCACTTCCAGATACCTTGTGCACCTGAGGGAAGATGAGCAGTCTAGGTTATTCTATATCTGACACTTTGATCATTCTGAGGTGCCCCTGGTAGATATTATTACTTTTTTAAAATATAGCTAATTTTGCATTATAATAAATTTTAAAATTATTCTTAATTAACTCTTGTTTTTTTAATTGTAATTTTTATTTACCCTGCCAAATTCACCTCTAAGGGGTTCCTTATACATAAAAAAGCTAGCTTTCTTCTGTATGTTTCCATTTCTTTGTTATGTTCTTACGAGCTTGCAAATCTGTAAGCACTTTTCTCCATTTGCAGGCCAGTGGGGGGAGGTCTGGATGTTTATAAAGACCTGGAATTTGAAAAAATTCATTTTGTATTTTAGTTTTGATTACTGCCACTTAAGCATAATGACAACATCCATCCAGTTAAAAGTTCAGTTTCATTGGAAATTGCTTTTTTTTTTCTAGTGAAACACTGCTAATCAAAAATGTATGAGCAATGCTTTCATAAGTAAAACAAAAAAAAAAGTTAAATAGTCTCATAAAATAAAATAAAAAATGGAGAGTGAACAACTTTCTGTTCTAACATGGCCATCTGTCATTTATAAAGACATCACCCCATTAACCTGTCTAATCAACTCCATTCTTTTTTCAAAGTTGGTTAGGTAAGTTTATGAGGAGACTTAGATGTTCTCTTGATTAAATCTGTTGTAAAATGGCCTCCCTGGTGTTCTGCTTTGTGTGCATTTACACATATAAAGGTAATTACAAGTACATATCACTACTGTAAATTCCATGCCTGTCATGTTACAGTACATGACATTTTCATTTCCTCCTGGTGAAAATGAAATCTGATATTTTCTGTTCAAGCAATAATGACCAATTAGAATTTGTTATTATTAATGTTTATCCAAAAGTACTCCCAGTCATGAGGTGGTTTCCTCCATGGCAGCTGAATTTATAATGTGGAAAAAAGGGGGTTGACATGTTGCTACACCACCTTCAGCCATTCCCTCTCAAGCCTGGTTATTCCTTCAGCAAACCAGGAGATCCTTATGGAAAACCCACAATGTAAGGAAGAATATTACTGAGTACAAGTTTAGAAATGAAAACTCTGAGATGAGCTCAGCTGGTCAGAGCCTGGTGCTAATAATGCCAAGGTTGTGCGTGTGATCCCTGTATGGGACATTCACTTAGGAGGTGGACTCCATGATCCTTGTGGGTGCCTTCTAACTCAGAATATTCTGTTAAAGCACTCCTTTCTTTCTGTGAAACCATTCTCCTCACTGAAATTTGTGAAGTCTGTCTCTGACCTTTCCTCCCCGGCATCTTGCTTTTATCACAGGAAGCAGAGCTCTGCTGTGCTGCAAGTGCCTGTAGCTCTGCGGCGGTCGGAGCCCGCTGAAATGCAGCAGTCCTGGTGCAATGTGGTCAAGCTATCTACACCAGGATTGCTTCCGTGCCCTTGGGTGCCACCAGCAGTTGGAGGAACTATTGCAAAGTGACCCTCAGAAGAACTGCCCAAGAAAGAATTCAAACTACTCTGCTGTGCCTGAGAACCACAACTGGAAGGCTTCTCTAGCCTGTGATCAAAGCTTATGGGAACAGCTCGAATACCAAGTACGTTTTAAATGCTTTACTGGTCACTTAGGGAAGTCCCAAACAGGTTGAATTAGCCAAAATGCCAGTTTTTTCAATGCAAATTTCAGCATTTTTTAAATTGCCTTCTTCTTTTGTTTAAAATAAAATAGACATCCCCAAATCCTGAGATGTGTAGGTTTACGCATATGGAGAATTTTTTAAAAAATCCTTCAATGGTGATGTAAAGCACACTTACTTTTAGAGGAGTTTGAGTCTGAGAATGAAAACTCTTTATATTTTCCATCCTCCCTCTAGAAACTTTTCTCTTTAGAGGTAACCTGAGAGATGGACAGCGCACAAACCCACAGTGAAGAGAGGAGAAAAATGAGCTCTATATCATATGTAGGGAGACAGAGGGTTAAAAAAGAGCAAGCAATTGGAATTATGTTGTGGCATATCATAGCATAGAAAGCAGATTTTTGAGGTGCTCCATTTGCAAGATGGAAGCAGACCTGCTGTACTCCCACAGAAATTCCATGGAGGAAGCTGGTTGGGAGTGTTACAACTCAAGGAATGGCCAGCACATCTCTTGACAGATCTCAGGGTATTAGAAATTCAAAGGCAGCCTAAAAGTGTTCAGACATAAATTAAATACCTATAACCTTGTCTCAAGCACAGAGACAAAAGAATGGAGAATCTGACTGGCCCCTTTTCTTCTTTCCTCTTTCACAGGTCATCAGCCCCCATACCACAGTCACAGACATAATGTGACAGCTGTTTCATCACCTTTTTCTCTCCCCAAAGGAAACTGATACTTGGAAAAACAAGGAGTAAGCTTATGCCACCTTTATGGTCTGAAAACAACAGGCTGTAATACCATGTAGCAGATAAAATTCTAATCTAGTATTAGCAATTTAAAAAATTGAGTGGTTTTGCATGATTTGAGCTTTACTGGCTCTTCCCTTAATTTTTTTTTTTTTTTTCTCAAAAGTGAAGGGGGCTAGTAGTATGAGAAGCAGAGAGTAGCAGCAGCAGTGGCAGACTAAAAACTCTGAACTTCAGCTTGTTCAGGCAGCCAGCAGCCAGGATCTCATGATAAGCTGTTGGTGCCCCATCCATGGAAGTGTTCAGAGCCAGGCTGGATCGGGCTTTGAGCAACCTGCTCTAGTGTGAAGTGTCCCTGCCCAAGGCAACGGGGTTGGAATGAGATGATCTCTAAAGGCCCTTCCAACTCAAATCACTCTCTGATTCTGTGATTCATGGCAGGGTGCTCTGGAGGGCAAAGGGCCACAGAGGCTGGTCAATCTTGGATGCCAGCCTCCTGAAAGCACAAGGACCATCCACCCAGAACTGCAGGAAAATGGAAGTACACAGCAGGCAGCCAGACTGGTTGAACAGGAAACTCCTAACTCAGTTCAAATGTGAAAAGGAAGTGTGTGGGGCTGGAAGTGGGATGGGCTGAGCAGTAGAAACAGAAGTTTTGTGGCTCTGCAGGGATGAAGTTGAGTGTTGCTGCTGCATGTTGCCAGACAGGGTGTGGAAACTTGGAAATTTAAAAAAACCTCCACAACCTTGGAAATTTAAAAAAACTTGAATGCATAAAACCCTGAGCAACCTGACTGAACTTTCCAGCCTAAATTACTCAATGACTCTATGTTCTTTACAGGAAGCAGAGTTGAACAGCAGCCTAGACCACTTTCCTCAGGGCACTGTCCATCTGAGTTTTTACTCTACAGAAAGGCTTGCTTGCCATTTTAACTTAGTCATCTGAAATGAACCTAACTTAAACTTAATCCTTACTGCCTCATTTCTGGCAGTCTTTCTTTTCAATTTGCATGACATGTATGTACCAGTATATGCATTTTTTTCTTGAAGGGATGTCAGTTTTCAAAGCAGGTCTGCATTGTTATGAGGATTTAAAGATGGAATCAATTAACATCCTTATTTAAAGTAGGCTAAAGTTGATTCTCTAAAGAAATACAGACTGAAGGCTACCTTTTAGTTGTTTTTTTTCTTTTTGTGTGTGTGTACAGGCAGTTTATAAATGTATAATGTGATATTTTATAATGAGAGGTGCTTTGAGCTCTTGTTAAAAATTGTCTCATTTTGAATATTAGTAGTTATCAAAAAAGGAGATGTACAAATATTTTCTATACCCAGTCACATCAGAGGAAAAATATCCATGTGGTTTTAGCTTAATGGAAAATAAGTGCTTTGAGAGTAGCGGGGATGTTCTAGAACATTCATTGCACTTTTTATACAACATTCTATACAAATGTCAGTAAGAGGACTAGATGACTTCTTGATGGCATTTCCTATAAAATATTTCTGTGATTTCTTTGTCAGGACATCCCACTATTACAGACCTGAGCCAAGGGTTGAGAAGTCTTTCTCCGTAAGCTCATGCGTATTGAAATATGCTGAGTTCTCCATAGTTAGATCGTTGTATTTAGTTGAAAAATATCCAAAAAAGAAGGCCTAAGTGCAGAAATAAAAGTTTATATGTTCTGGTAGTGCAGCTGGACTGGTTTTGATGACAATGTCATGGGTGGTTTTTTCCCCCTTTAGTATTTTTGCTACACTTCCAGTAGAATGACATGGGTATTTATCCATTTCCGAAGGATCTCTTTTTCAATTTAAATTTGTGTCTTAAAAGGATACATAATTATAATAGGTGCTATCAGAAGTTAGCATGTAACCTCATTGTTTGAATTTAATAAATATTGCAAACTGGAGTCTTGCTTAAAGAAAGGAACAAAACCTGAATAAAGGGTTTGGAATTTAGCTGTAAAATGTAAGTGTAAGTATCCACACGTTTTAGTGGCTTGAATTCCAGCATTACAGGAGTGTGAACGTTGTTGGGGACTGGATATAGTATTATTCTAGTAATAAGTTTATTTGCTGCCTTTTGAAAAAGAGTCTTCCACTAAAATAATGGCTGCCAGATTTCCTAGACCCCTTGCTTCCCCTCAAATATTTTGGAGGCTCCCACCATCTTAATATAAGCTGTAAAAGGGATGATTTGGCCCTGGGACCACATATGCACCAGTTCCTACCACACTTCAGACAGCTGGTAGCCTGAAAAGCACAATTTGAAAACATTTATATGAGCAAATAATCATGTTCTCCACTTACTAAATTAATTTAATGAGCCACATTGTAAAATTATACTGCAAGCCATTCCTGATCCTTGAGATGAAACATGCTACTCTTCAAATAATGCTGTACAGTGAAATACTTATTCCTTGAAAGGAAAAAAAAAATCACAGAAATATCTTAATTTAGCTGTGGTATCTGATCTTTCCCATTTTAACATATGGACCTGGTAAAAGTGATGACTGGGTAAATAGATATTCAGGGATATGCCTTTTAGACAAAAACTTTTAAAGTCTCATTTTCTTAATTTGAAGTGGGTGCTGGATAAAATGCATGAGGAAAGTCAGATTTTTTTGCCAACTACAGCATAGTGGAAATCTTCTTGCATAATGAAGTGTTAACTAAGTCATGCTTTTGGAGAATGATTTAGAGTGTGATTCCAGCACCAAGAGACTGTGAAAAAAGCAGGGCACCATGGTGTCTCAGTAATTTCAGCATAGGATATGCTGAGTTTGCAAGGAAAAAAGGTGGGAATGTTTGGTTTGGGATTTTTCCCCCTCCTAATTTCCAGCTGCCCTAACTCCTCCTCTGAGATTTTTACATCTCATGCATGATTAAGTGGAATAAATTATCATCAGACTAAATTGCATGATTGACTATAGCTGAATTAGCAGGGGAGGAGGGGAGACTTTAAGCTGCCCCATGGGCAAATTTGGTGGGAAATAACTGATAAAGAAAATGCTCAACCACCTCACTAGGGCTCTTTTACAAAACAATATTTTCTAAAATTATATTCTACTATTATATTATTATATTATTTTCAGAATAGCATAATAATGAGGTAAAATGAGCTTGTATAAAAAGACGTATGATTTCCCTGTGCCAGGAATATTCAGAATGAATTTTGTGGATAAATTTCAGATTGTTATATCAAACATCAGGGAAAAACCCCAGGGAATTGAGAAGCACAAATACAGATAAAATTTTGATAAGCAGAAAAAAGTAGAGAGAATACAAAAAAATGCCGAAAAAGAGGTAAATCTGAATAATCAACTGAATCATAACCTAAAAGAGCAGAGAATTATGGAGCACAGGCATTATCTGTCCTCCCACCCTCTTTAATTTGGGGTAAATTAAGAAGTAAAAAATTAAGAGGCAGCATATAACATCTGGCCTCTATTCCCTACAGAGGCCACATTTAATTGTAGTTACACTAAGAGACCATTATTTTGTCTAAACAGCTTTCTGCTCTTTCAGCCAGAGAACTCTTAGGATTTTAGCTCTGCCTTTGCCTTCCAAAGCAGCAACAGAAGGAAATGGAAGGAGGTTCTGGGGGAGAGGGCAGGAGTGGCCACTCCCAGGGAAGGGAGTAATGCAAGAGGTGAGGGGGGCTGGAAATGCACTCTGCTCTCTGTTATTATGAATGCTGGGAAGTGATCCATGCTAGCAGTAGTTTTTTCTTCATAATTTATGTGTTATGCCATGATGTTTTGATACAGTGGGATCCAAACTATTCCGAGTATTTTTAATTAATGAGGACCCATAAAGGAAGAATTACATATCCATGCAAGAAAATAGGACAGCTGGGAGGTTCTCATATGAGCCAGGGCTCTAAAGAAACTGTTGCCAATGAGGCATAAGGCTGCCTGCACCGGACTTACACAGTGCTGTAAATACTTAGGGTGAGCTAAATAATGTAAATTTGAAGCAAAATCAAAACCAGAGCATTAAATAGACTGTAGCAGTGCTATAGAAAACTATATCCTTACCAAAAATGAACACTGAGTGACAAAGTCCTTGGACCCTGATTTTTTCTGCCTAAATTACACCTGAGCTGTTGACTAATGTTACTCCCAATGATACTCAGGTTTGACTACTCTATTCCTTAATACCTGCTTGTTGTAGGCAAAAATAAACTGCTATACATATGAAAACAAAATATTTTTTCCTGAATTCGAGTATTTTAACATAAAATTAACTGAAGTGAGTTTGCCATGGAAGCAGGCCATCAGGATCTGGCTGTGCAGAGGTACAGAGCTGGCTTGGCTTTTTTGCTATGCAAGTTATTTCTGTAGAAATTCCCTGCCTGTAAGGTTTGCTAAACTGGAAGTGCAAAAACAGTTGTAGGAGTTATCTGAGAAGGGGAGAGGAGGATTTAAAACAAAGAGCCTGTGCTTTACTTTGCTTGTAAGGTAGAAAAAAAGGGAAATTTGGGGATAGTGTGTATTATGTATGCTTTATGACAAGTAAAATAAAAGAGAAGATACTTTTTTACTTCTGGAAAGAATAATTTTCTTGATTCAGATACTAAATAAAATGATGATAATTCCTCCTTCAAACATGGAGTACATAAATAAGTTATACAAGAATACTGATTTTGTTGTGCAGTATATTCATAAATATTAGATAAAAGAAGAATCTCGGTTACAGAAAGCAACAAAAGCTAGCACGGTCTCTTGGGTTTTCCTTTTATTAAAATAAATTAGTAGTCTTGCTTGGATTCTTAAAAAAATTTCTATCCAGAACTTAAACATGTTTAAATAAATAGACTGCATAGAGCTTCCAAAGAAAAGCAGGCACAACACTACTGTCAGATTTATGGAGAAAGTTCCTGTTTTTATTATGGTGGATTTAAAAATATATTTTAAGAAAAGCAAGGTTTCTGTTTACTTGATAATAGTTTACATGGTCTGTGGATAAAAAGAAAATTGGTTTCTAGAAAAGGGTCTTTTTTGGTAGGAACTTAAAGTTTTCACTGGTGGTTTAAAAAAAAAGGATACCATGAGGTTACATTTCTTAGGAACATTTAAAAATATCTTCCACACATGTAGCAATAAGAAAGTGTTATTCAGAGCTTGATCATTTAAAGAGAATTAATAGAAATCTATTTTGTTCAGACTGGAAACCTGAAAGGACAAGACTGAGCAAGATTTTCATGCCCCTTTTTTTAATAAAGAACAGTCATACCCTGAATTGCTGATTGAGCTGTGCACTCTTAGTTCTCCTTGGCTTTAAAGCTGCCCTTCTCTTTGTCTGCAGTGTGTGATAAGGGGAGTGACTTCTCCTTTCTTAGAACCTGTATAAAGATCCTAGGGACTGATTTGATTTGATTTGATTTAGGGAAGCTAACAGGAAAGTTTCTGGTACTTCCATTGCCCTTATCTTGTATCATGATTATTAGTAAAGGGCACTACAGAACCTCTTCATGTTGAGGAAACTGTTTGCAAAGGCCAGTAATTTTGGGTGGTATATACAAGATCTCAAAACAGTTAAACAGTTTCATGGAAATGGACAAAGGTAGAGGGTAAGGCAGATTTTGCTTCCTCTATGTTTCCAAATATTTACAGGGAGCTATATGAAACATCCTGGCTTCTTAAGTAGGAAATCACATTTATTCCTAGGTAGGGGTTACAACCCTTCATAAGGAGACAAACAGTTCCTTTTTCCACAAAGCCTTTCAGCTAGAAAAAGAAATGAAATAGACCTTAGTAATTAAAGCGAGAACTTCTTTAGACATTAGTTATTATCTTTACACATATCTTTTAAATCCAATTCTAGTGCAGACAAACTTGTATTTCATAACCTGTTCTAACCACAGGAAATTATTTTGTCTGACAAAGTGGATATAAAACCACATTTCACAGATTACCTTCACTTCTGTCTCCTGCCAGTCAGCAGGCATCTCCCTCAGGGTCAGTCTGTCAGGACAGTGGAGCACCTCTGCTTCTTAAAGTCTCTGGTGAAGCCAGCTTTTTTTAGAGAAGTACCAAAGCCTAATGAAGCCCTTTACTCAGCATTGCTGATGCCACATCTGGAGAACTGTGAATGCCCAGGTGACCAAGAAGGCTGATGGCATCCTGGCCTGGATCACCAGAAGTGTGGCCAGCAGGACCAAGGCAGTGATCATCCCTCTGTGCTTGGCACTGGTGAGGTCGCACCCCAAATCCTGTGTTCAGTTCTGGATCCCTCACTGCAAGAAGGATATTGAGGTGTTGGGGTGAATCTAGAGAAGGAAAACTGAGCTCAGGAAGGGTCTGGAGCAGAATTCTGGTAAGGGAGATGAGAGTGTTTAGTCTGGAGAAGAGAAGGCTCAGCGAAATCCTTAGTGCTCTCTAAAACTATCTGAGAGGAGATTGTAGCCAGGAAGGGATTGGTCTCTTCTCCCAGGTAATAAACGACAGGACAAGAAGAAACAGCCTCAAGTTGAGCCAGGGGAGGTTGAGATTGGATAATTAGGAAAATTGTGTTCACCGAAAGGATTGTCAAGCATTGGAACAGGCTGCTCAGGGAAGTGGTGGAGTGGTGGCATTTATAACACATTTGCTTTTGTAGCTTAGCTGTGGCACTTGGGGACGCGGTCTAGTGGTGGGCTGGGCAGTGCTGGGTTAGCGGCTGGACTCGATGTTCCTAAACCCTGAAGGTCCTTTCCGAGCGGCAGGATTCTGTGAATCCCAGCACAGGGATCAGGCGCAGGACAGGTCGGTGCCGCAGTGCCTCCGTTCTGCCACCAGGCGGCGGCAGCGAGGGCGGCCCCGCCTCCCCCCGCCCCGAGCGGCGCTGCTGCGGTGCCGCGCTCCGGACACCAGGCGGCGCCAGCGAGGGCTCGGCGGGCGGCAGCGGCACCGGCTTCCAGCGCCCACCGCATCCTGGTGATCCGCACCCTTTGGAGCGTCCTGAACTCACCGGATCCTGGTGATCCGCACCCTTTGGAGCGTCCTGAACTCACCGGATCCTGGTGGTCCGCAGCCTCCGGACTGCCCTGACACTCATCCCGCTTGGAGAACCGCGCTACTGCGGAGAACTGACGCGGGGAGCTCGTTCCAGCACCCAGCGTGGGGCGATAAATCACAGCTGACGCTGTTTCATCGCCCCCTCCGGGCAGGAAAAACTCCCAAGGCCAAGATAGGAGGGGAAAGGAAAGAAGCGCCTTGAGGCACAGGTTTCGTAGTGGTCACATGGCTCAAGTACACTACAGGTACTTTTGCTGGACAGCATTAAGGGAAATAAATACAAACGCATACAGCCTGGTCTCTGAAGAGGAAAGATGCTGCTTTTGTCCCACGTTAACGAGCTACCGAGAAAGTTTGCTCTGAGGCGCTGGGGAGACCCTGCAGGAAAGCACCCTCCAAGCTATTCCATTCCTTCAGCAAGGCAGACCAAGTGTTACAGTGTTGAAGGCAGTTCTTACCTGGCAATTACTCTGAGATACTTAAATCAACTTCCTGTTACCATCTTGTTCCCTTTCCCAGCTAAGGAGTTGAAAAATTCCCATTTCTGCTAGAACTTTTTTCCCATGCACAAATAGGGATGCGATGCGTCAGTTTTGCGGTGGCAGAGTTTGCTGAGAGTGGCGTATCCTGGGAACCCAGATGCCTGAACTACTCCTGCCTGCAGGCACCACCCTGTGGGTTTCCCTCAGAGACCAAACTGCAGCACGGAATTTAAAATGTGTTTTCCAACTGTTGGCTCCTGTGACACTGTGCAGAAAATCCCTATGAGAGCTGCTGATGGGGGAAACCACAGCCCTGGCCAGACACAGGGCACAACAGCAAAGATCTCTTCTATCAGCCACAGGCTGCAGAGTCTCAGCAGGACTTGGCTGGTACTCGTGCTTTGTGCTCTTCTTCTTGATGGAGTTAGCATTTCAGAGGCTTTTCAATGAAAGCAAAATACTTTCTAATGTGAATCAGTGCAGTAGGAATTGCAATGCTGCTTCTTCGACTGGCATGAGGGTCATGTTTTGTGATTTATTTCTGTACCAGAGTCCAAGGTTATATTTAATGTGCCCTTTGGATGCTTGTTGGGAATGAGGGAGGCAGATGAGCAGACACACATCTCAGAAGAACTGCTGATTTGAGAGCTGATCCTGATGATGAGCAGCAAGACACAAATGTAATTTTGTCAGTGAGCAATGCATTTACAAATATATTGCATTTCCAATGGAGCAGGTGATGACTGCCTTGCGCAGACACAGGCACAAGGGAATAGCTCCGTGGGGAGAAAGATCATTGCCCATGCAATGACTTGGGGAAAGGGCGTTAGAATATCACCTGCTATCTCACCCCCAGCTTTTGCTGTTGCCCAAGTTGTGTATGACCATTTTAGTAGGAAGGCAGGTGAGAAAAAGTCACTGTGGTCCTGCATTTGTAATTCTGTGTCATGGTTTAAGGCCAGCCAGCACTTCAGTCCCACAAAGCCACTCACTCATCTTCCCCAGTTAAAGGAGGAGAGGATCAGAAAAGTGAGAAGACTCATGGGTTAAGATAAAGGCACTTGAATAGGTAAAGCAAAAGCTCCACACACAAGCAGAGGATAACCAGGAATTGGTCACTGCTTCCAATGGGCAGGTGCTCAGCCACCTCCAGGGAGAGCAGGTGACTTGGGAAGACAAACGCCATCACTCTGAATGTTCTTCCCTTCTTCCTTTTTCCCCCAGTTTTACATGCTGAGCATGACTCCATATGCTATGGGATATCCCTTGGGTCAGTCAGGGTCACCTGTCCTGGCTGTGTCCCCTCCCAGCTCTGTGTGCACCCCCAGCCCCCTCACTGCTGGGGTGGGGTGAGAAGCAGAAAAGGCCTTGGCTCTGTGTAAGCCCTGCTCAGCAATAACAAAAACATCCCTGTGTTATAAACGCTGTTTCCAGCAAAAGCCCAAAACACAGCCCATGCCAGCTACTGTGAAGAAAAATAACTCTATCTCAGCCAAAACCAGCACAGCTCGGTTCTATGAGAGGCCCCAGTTAATAAAAAGAAGATACCAGGTGGTCCTCTCACTGCAGTGTCCTAACCAATCCTTTTCCTTTAACACCCAAGAGAGACACAATCAAAAGGCCACCTCTTAACAGAGCTAGGCTGCACATAAAACCAAATGGGTTTTATTTATTTACCTCAAAATCTCCATAGCAATATACTCATTCCAGATAAACACCTGTGCAGCATGACAGACAGGTTTTCTTGGTGTCAGGCAATTAAACCTTTATCAAAGTATAAATTGAAACATCAGGTTACAAATCATCTTCATCAAACATTGCTAGAGGTTATGTTTCCTTGATTCTTTTCTACAGCTTACTAACCATATCTGTCCGGAACATGCTCTTTTAGATTTGTCAGAGAGTAATGCAGAACTTGAATTCAGGTATATAGATGAGTCTTAAAACATTGGAAATGACATTGTGAACACTTGTTAAAGCTGCTTGTGCCTTCATTCTTTGGCTGTTTTATTCACTTGAACCTGTTTGGTGTTATTATGGAGATGTATGCACAGACCTAAAGCTGTCAGATGCATCACTGCTAATTGTGTTTGACTCCAAAGAGCCTGAAGGCATGTCCTGTCAGCTGGATTGTCCACCTGTAAGTAATATCCACCTCCCCCATTTATACATGTTGGGAAGGTGCCCAGCAAGGAGCTGGGCTGTCTGCCAGCTTGCTGATTTCTGACTGTCACAGACTGAGGTCTGTGAAATTTGGCTTTGCTGTGCTGCACAATTACTTAAGTGCATTTCCTGCCCTATGAGACAAACAAATCAAATTTGCTGCTGCTGTATACTTTGGTGTACTGGACACTGTGCCTTTGCTTTATTCTAGCCTTACAGCATCAAAGCTTTCATTGAAAGAAGATGTAAAATGGAAGGTAATGAGCTGTCTGCATTAAGTGACATTTTACTGTGCAGGTCATGCCACATGGAGTCCTGTTTATCTCCTCTCTGTTGCCAATAGGTCTTTTAGAAAGGAGGATATTTTGCTTGGCTTTATCAAACATTTTGAACGTAGTTCATGCAAAGGTTAAGTGTTCCTATGAGGTCAACAAGTGATAAGCAATATTTAATAACCATTTAAAACACATTAGTTAAAAGACAATCTAAAAGTGCTGCTTTTGCAAAGGGTCATGCAGAATTCAGGATATGCTGAACTCTGAAACAGGTACATCATGACTGCTGTGGGAAGTGGAGGCCAAGCAAAAAGGGTCGAGGTGCCTGTGGAGAAGAGGAGGTATGAAATCCTGCAGGAACAACAGCCCACTCCACTCACCTTTCATAGGGTATTAATGCTGACCCTACCAGCTGGCCTTGGCTCCCCTGAAGTGAAAACTCAGGGCCTGTGTCTCTCCATGTCTCCTGTGTGCCAGAGTACTGCTTTTCAGCCCCTGCAGAGGTATCTTGCAGAACACCTGGGCCTCCTCCTCAGCTGCCCAGGGTCACTGAGGCTTATGGACACTGCATGTGGGAAGCATCCTCCACTCCAGCTCTGCAGTTTGGGCCCAGATGTAAAGCAGCATTCCAGAAAAGATGCACTCTAGCTTGGCTGTTCACGCTATGATTTAGGCTTAGCAGCTGTTAAGACAGAAGCAGCATGTACACATGTTTTTGTTTGTTGCAAGGGCGTTTAAAAACAGACCTTGTCAACCCTCAAACAACAGTGGTGTTGGCAACACACTATGCTTTGTGCAAGGGAGAATTCTGGCCAGCCATAGCTGGAGCATGGTGATCACAGGGAGGAAGGGAATGGGGCCAGAGAAGGGGGAGATTCAATAAAAGTTAAATGTGCTCTCATGAAGCATTTTGGCTGGTTCTGTGCTACAGGATAGACCTTTCTTCTTTGTGGCACCAAGCACGAAACATATTTTTGCTTATTTCAATATGCGGATCAAGCCACATTAGAAAAACAGTCGTTTCACAGTGGTGTAGAAAAAGATGACAACTTAAATACAGGCTGGGAGCAACCCCCTGAAACCCCAAATGAGCGAGAGGGAACATAATCATGCACAGTTCCAACTGTGCAAAATGACACACCTGAAAGGCAAAGAGGCTGAATAGCTCACAGGAGTCTTCAAGAGCAGAGACCAAAGGCACACAGAGTTAGGAACCATGAAAACCTGTGAGGGAGCATTTCTGTTTACTGAGGTTTTCCCTGCTGATGGAATAACCTTATGTGTTTTCATTCAAGACTACAGCTGAGCCAGGCTTGCCCAGGGTTAGAATACAGTAGGTGACAGACTGAATCAGGATGTGCCTGCCTGCTCAAAATTATCATTCCCTTAGCTAGGTGCAAAAAGCAGGTAGGCTCTGCCACCTCCTGTCACAGCAAAGCCAAGAATTAACACCATTCTTCATTTTTGTTTTCATCAATATTTACTATCATTTCTTTCAAAACAATTCTTTTCAAAACAGGCTTCTGAATTACCCTCCACTTAGGTTTTGAAAACATTCAAATGACATTCCTAAATATCATCCTAGGTAGTTAATCCTGCTCAGGTGCAAGTAGATTAAGCACAATGTGACACTTAACAGTGTAACCATCATGCCTCCACCCTGTGAACAAAACTAAATGCAAATACTACTTCTTTCCTCTCCCTGTATTGAGTTGTCCTGAGAACTCAGCAGGCTTTTCCTTCAAATGCTGACAATATAATTTGTGTCATTCAATCAGCACAAATGCTGAGTTTTGAAATAATCAGAACTGGAAGATGACAGCAGCAGGTATTCTGTAAGGGCAGAATCACAGCAGCCCAGATTCCCATTGCCTGTACAGAAGGTAGATGGCAAAGCAGCGCAGATCACACACAGAACATGTTTCTGTATGACACTCTCATGTCAAAATCAAAGATTACACCCAGCTGAAGCTTCCATTCAGTGCTGGACATGATTTTGAATGCATCCATCTTCCTGTGGACCCAGTGTAGTCCATGCTAAGCAAACATGAGGAGTCTCTGAAATTTCTATATGCTTTGAGTCAGGACCTGCAAGTTTCCAGGCTCACTTGTAAACACAAGATTTCATGAAATCGTTTATATTTCAAAATGATGCTTCAGGATTTCATTTTGCATATGGGCACTGATTTCTTTTTTGCTTTATACAAACATGTAATTTAGTTTGAATATTGCTTCAGTTTTGGTCTTACAGAAGTGGTATGGATTTACAACACTGAATGCTTATTATCCTATTTTTATTTGCTCTTAGGATGAAGTAGTAACCCTTTCCCCGACAGCAGGCAGTGGTTAGATTAACAATTGGTAAGCAAAGATGAGTACAACAGCAAAAGGAAATAAAAACTGCTAGTAAGTCAAATAATGCGTGAGTCACACATGAGCTGTCTTCTGCATGATTTCTACTTTGAGGAATTTCTGCTGATTTCTGCCTTCAAACCCATGAATACAAAGTAGCAACTGCTTTCAAAAAGCACTCTTTTTCCTCTGTCAATTCTAGAAAAGCCTTTCTCTTAAGAGTACATCAAAGAAAAGCATGGCCAAGCAAGAAGTTACTCCAGCACATCAGGTTACCTAAAGAAACACAAGTATCAGAATCTCTTAAAGGATGCTTGTCAGAAGTTACCTCTCTTTGCCAACCCTATTTTCCAAGTCTGCCCCCAGAGACCTCAGCACTGCTGGGGCATCCGAGGAGGCTCTCAGAGTGCTGATGACAAGCACCAGGTAAACGCCCTCCATTAGGATCACTATTTAACACATTTCCTCTGAGCAGCATTTGTTTTCTTGAAGATGCTCAGCTGAATTCTGCTAAAGCTGCCTTAAATCCCAGGTGTCCGTAGCAAATAATGAAGCCAATCCAAATCAGAACAAATACATAACTGTAAAGCTTTGCAGGAGAGGTTCTTCTGTACATTAATGACACCTTCAGGATTTTCCACCATTAATGGCTTTACCTTCCTATTGATCATAAATACTGAATATGGGGTTGAAAGATAAATTATGTGATGCCCCAGACACCTGAGATGTAAGACAAAAAAGAAAAGAATTCAGGCTGTGCTCAGCTGAGAGCTGTGCTTGCTATCTCTTTTAAAGGGGAACCACAAGTCACAAGCATTGTCTGGTGGTGGGGGGTGAAGAGTAGATAGAATGAGAAATAAACCCCCCATTCCTCGGGGCTGCTGGACGGAGCAGCCAATGTGAGCACGGCCAGCTCCTCCACCCCTCGGGATGCCTATGCCAGCTCAGCACCAAGAGGTGTGTCCTTGCTCATCTGGAAAAAAGCCTGGAAGGCAGCGAGCTCCGCTCTGTGCTCCAGGGCTGTTGGACAGTGAGGAACTGCGCATGACCTGGCAATGCTGGAAACAAGTGCCGTTAATATTGCAAGGCTGATCCGAATCCAGCAGGATACATAATAGCATGCGTCCAGCTCCAAAGAAGAGTGGTTGCCATGGAAACCACTTAAAAACCTGCTTTAAAAAATATTTGCTACATATCCAAAAGCCAGAATAATTTCCTGCTGCCAAATTACATCAGCTCTTCAAGATCATTAGGAATATTCTTTAATCATTAAGGTGGAAATACCCACGTGGTTCTTCTCAGCACACAGATGACTGAATTTTGATCTGGAATATTATCTTTGTAAAACTGAAGCTATGTCACTGAAACAAAATCAGCTGTGCTAATGTGCAGCCATCCCAAAAATCAGATCTTTCAACTGCATATTCCTAATACAAAGTTATCATGTATGGCATCCTGGTATTTTGAAGTATCACAGCTTCTAACTTATGATACTTCCTGATAGAATCATACAATCATTTAGGTTGTAAAAGTTCAAGGAGAAGTTCAATTTACACAACTAACATGCTGTAATTGGAGAATGCCAAAGGCACAATATGAAGGGTTAGGAACGTTCTGTTCTAACTCACTTTTCCCTGTATTTGAGAAGACATATTCTTCACTAGGGGCACAAAAAGCTCCACCAAGTTTTTGGTTTTTTTCTGTTTCTAAATTAACTGCTTGAATACTCAAAAGCCATTTAAAGTGTCAGGATAAACAATTCAACCATTTTCTTTTACTTTCAGAAAACACAGTTATTGGGTTAGTTAACTTTCCTTGTAGTAGCCCTCGGTGCCCTGGTATTTGTAATGGGAGCGGTGTTGAAAACACAGCAGTGGTTTGGCTACAGCTGAGCAGTGCTGGCACTGCTCGCTGAGGAGGGAGAGTGACAGTGGCCTCACTTGGTGGTTGCTCTGAGGTCATCCCACCACACCTGGGATCACCAAGGAATGAAAGCTGACTTCGGTTTTAATGGCAACAGCCAATCCCCACAGCATACTTTTGATCTGACCTTCCCAGCACAGTGTTTAGATACTGGAGTTTATTTTCCATTTTCACTAGGACAGAAGCAAGCCACGTCATCTGAATTGAGAGGAATCCTGTGGGAGCAGATTACATCTGATTCACGCCTTTCCTACGAGTGAGAACTGGTTCATAGCCAGCAGTTTGATCTGGGCTGTCCTGGGAATGTGCTTAAATTACAGTACAGCCCTCCTGTTTCAGAACACCTTCTATGTCTGTGTAAATCACGAGTCCCAAATGAGACAGAAACTTTTGAGTAAGATAACCAGAGGAAACAAGATTATCATGTCCCAAAATCTGAGCACAGAAGGGTTGTCGTATCACCCATAAAAGCATAGAGCATGAGCTTGAGAATTAGGTGTTGCATGTCATTTCAGCAGTGTCAAAACCAATATGGTTTCACATTTTTATTTCTTGTTTCTAAACAGAATGCCTATTACCTTGCTTAGCCATATTTCAGTGTTAACACTGCGATTATTTATGCAAGTGCAATACCTGGAAAGAGAGCCAAAAAGCACATTTCCCTGGAAGAAGAAAGCTGCTTTTCACCTATACCCTGAGGACTGTGTGCAGCCCTTGTCAGCAAGGAGAAGCATGGCTTGTCCACCTGGTCTAGGGATAAGGAGGATGTTGAGGGGGGCAAGGACCTCGCTGACAGCTCCATGGCACCTGAGCAAGGAGAGCCAGGCCAGCTGGGGGCAGAAAGAAGGGTCAGCTGCAGTCCAGGAACCACTAAGCCTGACCAGAGAGACAAGCCAGGTCTGAGATCAAGACAGAAGATCCATCAGCCAGGCACAGGATAAGAAAGATACACGGCCAGGCATGGTCACACCCACACCATAGCTAAGGCAAGAGCCTGAACTTAAATTTGGCACCTGATCCAAGGAAAAGAGATCCCCAATATGGTTTTCTGCAGCTCTTTTCCCATCACCAATATCCACGCTGAGAGCTGGACTGTCCAGAGCTGTTCACAAGCACAGGCAGCCAAATGGCCATGGCAGGGGTGGCCTTTCCCACAGTAGCTCACCTGAAATTGAAGGGCTGACTTTGAGAAGTGCTGTGAGAAATTACAGCTGTTGCCAGTTATTTGAAAGTTGGTGTTGAAATAGTGGCCACTTCACCACAGCCACAGGAAATGTGGTCTCTTCTGATCTGCTAGCAGACCTAGATTGTACAGCCAGATAATAAGCCAGGAGCGTACCATAAGGAAAAATTCCTCACTTATGAGGATAGAAAGCATGGTGTAAAAGTAAATTCTCCCACCTTAAATGTCATGTGCTCGTGAGAAGAGCATGGGGTTCAGAAACAGCTTGCCCTACATTTATAGCTTGGTCTGAGATCTGACACATGGAGGTTACAATGAGCATTTCTTTTGCCCATCCCAGCTGCTGCGTGTTCAGTTACAACACTGGGCAGGACAGCACATGGATGACCAAATTACCTCTGCCCCTAGGAGTTTGGTTTGTTTTCCAGTCTCAAAAGACAGTCCCAGATTAAAAGTTTAGAATCTGAAGACAGAAGAATGCAGGAAAGAAAGATGAGTGAAAAAGGGAAGAGGCGCAGGAGAGAAATAATTACAGAAAAATACATGCAAATCATGAATGAAAAGGAGAACAAAATAAAGTAGAATCAGTGGCAGTGGAGAGAAGGGTCAGGAACATGATGAAGCAGCAAAACCAGAAGCAGTAAGACAGAAGAGAGAAAGAGAGAACCTTGCAGGAGGAAAAATTCCTTGTTAGAAAAGCTGGAATCTAGAAAACTTAACTCATTTTTTACGGAAAAAAATATGTGAGGGGAAATTCCAAATTAACTGTTTGCAGCCAAAACCAAATATTGCATAGTACAAGTTCCTGCCTTTCCTGTTCCTGATTTTTTTTGCCTCCTGTCCTCCAAGTGGTGTCAGAGGCCCCTCAAAGTACCAAAAGCTGCACTGTAGCCCATCCTGCCTGTGCCCTGACCTGTTCCTCTGTGCGTTCTTGCCATTGTGCCCTGGCCTTGTCTTCAAGCCTGCTGCCTTCTCACAAAGCTATTCTTATGCTCACTGCCTCATTTTTTTCCGGCTGCCTCTCCAGATTCCTCCCACTTGCCTTCCAAAGCCTTGTAAAGATAAGAGCAGTTCTACTGCACATGAGGGCTCAACATGAAACATTTATCATTTCCACACTGGCCTTTCACTGCCAACCCTAGGGCAGATATTGTCTCCCAGCACTTGTGCCTCCATCTTATGTAGGATCCTGACACTTCTGGCAAGACCCCACTGGTGCTGCTCAGTAAATAGCAATACCTGTTTTATAGATAATATGCTGGTTTTGTTCTCAGTAATTCACTGTGCTAACCTGGATACACTCCTGGATGAATCCTTTGTGCTCAGGAGAACTGCTGCTCTCTGCCCAATGCCAGGAGAGTTGGCAGGACAGCTTTGTTTTTCCTGTCTTGCTGGGGACAAACGGGAACCAGAGAACAACCTGCAGTGACAGATGACACTGGTGCTATCCCTGAAAGACTCACAGGATCAAATGTCATTCTAAATGCTGACTGGGACACCACACATCTGGAAACCAGAACAATCTGGTAGGTGCTGCCATGCTCACCTAACCCCTTCTTCTACAAGTAGAGCTGAACAGTGAGAGCTCTGAGAGGTTTTATTGCTGCTTTTCTGGGCAGAAGTAGCTGGGTTTTGCAGCAACCAAAAGCCTCACTCCAGCAAAACAAAAGCTTCCTTACCTCACAAATACATAGGATAAATTTGACAGTGACCTCCTTAAGCTCCTATGGAAATTGTGTTGGCTCTCATTTTTCTCTCAGGTGTCTGTTTTCGAGTACTCTGGTCTCTGGCAGACAGCACGAGGTGGAATGGACAGCGTGTTTCAAAGGCTTTTGTAATCAGAGCCATCTGATTTGCAAAATTGCATCAAAGGTCAGAGACTGGCAGTAGCACAGCACGGAGCAAATGATCCCTTTAAAGTGCTGATTGGACACGGGTCACATCAGGAGGCCGCAGGGCTTGTCTCATGGAAGCAGCTGCCTCCGAGCAGCTCACACAACGGTGCTTTAAATCCTTCGGATCCTTTTCCTTAACGGCATCATTGCTGCTTCCAGAGGCCTCTTGGGCAGCCCGCGGGCAGCAGCTGCAGGCACGGCCTGGCTGTCCTGGCCCTCGGGCTTCCACCTGCCGAATCCAGGGTCTGAAAGGAGGCTGTAGCCGGGTGGGGGTCGGGCTCTTCTCCCAGCAACCAGCGACAGGACGGGAGGGACACGGTCTAAAGCTGCGCCAGGGGAGGGCGAGCCTGGACCTGTGCAGGAGTTGGAGTAGATGGTCCTTGTGGGTCCCTTCCAATTCAGTAAATTCCGTGATTCTGTGAAATTAGGGAGAATTTCTCCACAGAAAGTGTGATTAGACTTTGGAATGGGCTGCCCAGGGAGGTGGTGGAGTCACCTTCGCTGGATGTGTTTAAAGGTTGTATGTGGTTGGACTCTATGATCTCGGCGGTCTTTTCCAACCTAAGTGNCGCTGCAGCCTCGGCCGGGGAAGCGCCGCTCTCGCACCGCTGGGGCGCTGCCGCAGCCGGGCCCGGGCGCGGGAGGAGGTAAGGGCCGCCTGCCCGGGTCGTGGGCCGGGGGTGAGGGAGGGCAGGGGGCCGTGCTCGGAAGCGTCTCCTTCTGCTTGCCCCTTCCTCTCTCTCCGCACCCCCTTCTCCAGCCGCGGCTGCTGGGCGGGAAGGGCCGCGGCAGGGCCGCCGCTGTCCCCCGGGACTGGGAATGTCAGGGAGCGGGGCTGGCACATCAGGGAGCGGGGTTGGGCACGGCCGGCGATCCGCGTGGGCTACCGCCGAGCGGCACAGCTTTGATATGCACGGAATAAACGTGGCCTGTGCTAATTCGTGATGAGTAAACTGCAGCAGAGACGGCTGTAAATTGCTCCTGTCCGTGTGCAGTTTGCTGTCCAGGCAGAGAGGCGAGGCTAGATTGTCACGGATTAAAAAAAAAAAAAAAGCCCAAACAGGAACGCACCTGATTTAAGACGAGCTTAACACCCAGAACAGTACGGTCCTGCCCATAGCCGTGGGGTTTGGAAGGCACGCGAAGCAAGTGCATTTGGGATTGTACATTCCTTTTTACATACGTCGGATCCCCTGGGGCAGCAGGCATGCCTTCGCTTTCTTCCGGGTTTCCTTTTCTTCCCCTTCTCTTCTCGCAGCCTGGAAAATTTCCATCTGCCGAGCAGCAGCCAGCCTGTGAAGCTTCGGTTTTAATCACTCACCTCATCCCGCTTTAAGAGCTGCGTTTCCCTGCCTATCTGTAGGAACTGTTTCTCTCCAGGTAAATGTGTACAGATGAACAGGATCAGAGGGAGCACCTCAAAGCAGATTTCCATCTAGAACTGTCCGTCTTGGACCTTGTCTCTAATACCAGTGCCCCCCTTTTCTATACCTCGGTCCTGTGTTGGCCAGGTGGGTCTGCCCTGTGTTTGCAGGCATACCAGCTGGGAAAGCACAGACTGTTTTGTGTCCAGAGCTGTTTACATAACAAACTGAAGAGCAGGTTGCTACTCCTGACTTGCAGAGACACTTGGAAAGCAAAACTGTCGTCACTATTTTTACTTGTCTGGTGAAAGTCGAATTTGATAGGGAACAAATGCATTAATTAGCTTGTGAGTTTTGATTCGTGCTGTGGATACTGGGGAGTCTAAATATAGTGAGCATTTCATGTTCTCTTCTCAAGCTGACAGAAGTGAAAGTGAGCGTGGGTTTTGCTAATTGGCAGGCCTTCAGTTTGGTCGTGCTGTGTTTCACAGAAGGAAGTTAACATGCTGTTGGTACGACCCAAGGATAGCAGGAAAGAAAAAGCAGCTCCAGGAGGTATATCAGGTTTTAAATATCTGTAAGTTATCTGTAAGTAATCTGAAATAAGGTTGTGATATTGCCATCACCCTGCAGTAAAATGGAGAATCTTAAAATTTTGGGTGATTCCATATAGAGCTAGTACAACAACAGCTATTTCCAGAACATTCAGCCTTTTATCAAGTCAACAGTTAACCTATAAGTGCTAAGTAAAGAAACCTTTCCTCTTTCCATGCAACCTAAGAATTGCATGAAAGGCAAACCCACAGCATCTAAAGCAGCATGCTTCGAGCTGGGAGCAACACGTTTGTTGAAGGCCTCCCAAAAGCTCCGTCACTGCCATTTTCTACTAAAGCACCCCCTTACTAACTTACCTTTGATTGTATGTTTTTTCCAAGGACACGAATTTTTATCTGGCAGTTTAGAAACATAGTTTTAACAAATATTTCAGATCTAGAGATGCAGTTGTGATTGGCTTGGGCAAAATACAACAGTAAGGCTCTCCAGCCCTTAATTAAAGTGTCTCTGGGGTACAAGTGTTGCTCTTTGCTGCTCCATTAAGTCAGACCACCCTGCTGTCCTTGCTTTTTTTTTTTTTTTTTGCATTCACCTTAAGTCTGGGTATATTTGTTATGTCATGTAATACTTTTCACCCATAATTTTGCCTGAGCAAACTGAACAATTAAGTTAAAAATCCGTCACTAGTCTTATAACATTAGTGTGGTTAGTTACAGTGATCTGTGTGGTCCAGTTCAAATTACTCTGGTGCAACAACATGTAATTATTACGAACTGCATCCCAGCCTGTTGGACTTGGATCAAGTTGGGTGTTACTCTACAAAAGGTCAAATAAGCCAATTTTTCTTAATTTTTCACCATGTTAGATGAGTCATCATTGGTGAATTTTTGTCTGCTGAGCCAAGTGGTGTATTTGAATTTATCTGGATGGGAAAAGAGGTTTGAGAAGCCAGTAGAAGATCTTGGTTGCCTGTGTTAGCCCATTTCAGGGTTAAGTGGCAGAGAACTTCAGGCCAGACAAAACAGCAAATAGCTGCATGGGGTTTTGTGAGGGGGAAGTTTTTGTGTGCAGTTGTGGATGTCCATGGATACACTCTCTGTAGTCATTCTTAGCATTAAAAAATCACAATTAGCTTCACAGCTCTGTGTTAAAAAGTATTGTTCATGACCTCCATAAATGTGACAGAACCAAACATGAAGTGCAGATAAATAAATTTAAAATCTAAGCAAATACATTTCTCCTCCCTTTTCCCCTGGGAGTCACAGTGCAGATATCTCAGCTGGTGTTTGAAGAGCATGCATGAGAAGCTCATTTTCACAACCTTATCTCATATTTTCACATATTCATATTTTAACAGTACTATCACTCTCGTTTGCTCCATCACAACCTCTTCAATCTTTGAAAACTCAGGATGTGTTTCGGCAGGGGGCCACATGTCCCTTGCTGTGTGTGCAGAGCTGGGGTTGGATGTGGGCTGCTGCTGCGTGTGGGATTTTTTCCCGGTGAGTCACGCAGATCCCTCTGCAGTAGCTTCCAGGGAGTGCTGTGCTCCGCATGATTAGCGGGCTCTCAGGGTGACATTGTTTCCTGAATGATGCAACTGAAATTTCCCTTTCCCGTGCTTCTTGTTTCCTGATCAGTTTTCCCTTTGTTCTCAGAGACGTTCCAGCAGCCGCGCATCTTTCTCTCCTGGTCTTTTTTTCCTACGAATCTCTGCGAAGACAAGTTATGTCCACAGCTACTCTAATTAATCTGGTACGGAATGGAGGGTTCCAAGTAAGAAGGAGAGCCGCGCTCACATCCCGCTTGCTGCAAGACGAGAAGCGCCCCACAGCCGCCTGCTCCATCTCCACCTGCGAGCGCCGCGCCTCCCGCTTTGGCTCCGACGGGAGCGGGCGGCCGACCACATGGGACACCTTCGGCATCTGGGACAATCGCATCGATGAGCCCATTCTCCTCCCACCCAGCATAAAGTATGGGAAGCCGATCCCAAAAGTGAGCCTGAGCAAAGTGGGCTGCGCCAGCCACATCGGGAAGCGAAAGGACAACGAGGATCGGTTCAATTACGCTCAGCTGACGGAGGATATCCTGTACTTTGCGGTGTACGATGGGCACGGTGGGGCAGCAGCTGCAGACTTCTGTGATAAGTACATGGAAAAATATATTAAGTAAGTGCTCACCAGGGAAATGTGTGTCAAATAAATTACAGCCGAGATTCTTTCCTTAGGAAATCGGTGGGTTGTACATTGTGGCTAATCCTTCCAGGTTATGTAGCCGCCTCTCCTTATGGGACAGCAGGAGCACTGGATAGAACAGACATGCTATGAATTACTTACTGTGTGGTGCCTGACCTGTGTTGGGCAAGCCCACAAACACGGGAGAGGAAAGCATGATTGTGCCCCCTGTCTAGGAAAGGTCTTGGAACACAGGGAGAGCATGGACTGACTGTTCTCACACGAGGTCTCTGTGATCACTGACCTATGGTTTGCTTACACTCTTCTGTATCTATCACATCCCTCGATGCTGGATAAGGAACTTAGGTACGTGCAAAATTACAGGTTTATGCTTTCAGTGCACAGTCAAATCACATTACCTTTTCACTCAAGTCCAGCATCATTCAGTGGTGCAAGGAGGAGATGAGACTGTGAAAACAGATTGATGAGGATGTATATTTCTTGGAAAGAAGTTTATTTTTTTTGTTTACTTGTTTGTTTCCAGGGAATTTCTTGCTGAAGAGGAGAACTTGGAAAATGTTTTGACAAAAGCTTTTCTAGAAATAAACAAAGCATATGAAAGGCATGCCAATCTCTCTGCTGATGGTAGGTAAAAAAATATTCTACTCATATAGGTGTGGAGAATAAAGTTGGTCTTATTTGCTTGGTAGTTTTGCAGTAAAATGCCTAGAAAAGTGCTTGAAAACAATTTTACCTGACACAGAATTTTGCTCTGGTCACTTACTGCAAATGAAACAATTATGCTTTACCTCCTAAAAATGAAATAACTACTGGAAATCTCAGTCAAATTTACTGGGGGAATTATTAATCTGAATGTTAGCATAATAATCAGTGAATTTCTCTTAATGTGATTCTGAAAAGGATGTTGTTTGTCAAGGTAGCAATGAGTGATATAGATTTGCAAGGACCATAATTTTACTGGTAAGAAATGTGTAAGGGGGTGGTTTTGTTTCACCTTTTTCTTTGAGAGGGGGGGATTGGTGTTTTTATATGTTTGTTTGTTTGTTTTAAAGCTGTTATTCCTGTGAAAGTCGTGCACAGTTGATTTAAAAGCAACAGTGTCAAAGTTCCCCCTCCTAACTTGGCTGCTGCACCTGAGGAGGAACCTAAGACAAAATTAATGCAATCGATATTGCTTCTGCACAAACAGAATCACAGGAGTAGCTGAGTGGGAAAGGGAAAAAAGCAGTGAAGAGGAAAACAAGTTTGGCTGTGGTAAGGCTGTGGTAAAGCTGGCACCAGCCCTTTTAGACTCCCAGTTAATCCTGGCTGTTAATGAAGTTCTTGTATATGTGTCTAGAGAATAAGTACATCTGAAGTTCCAGCTGCAGCAAGTGGAGCTTAAAGAGAGTAACTTAGGAAGGGAGATGAAAATGCCTGTCCCAGTTCTGTCACAGGAGCTTTCCTGGCCATGAGAGTTGGTTTGGCCATGAGGGTCGGTTTAGCCATGAGAGTCAGTTTAGCCAGTCTTAAAAAACCCCCAAACAAACCCAATTAAAAAAAAAAACCACCAACCCACAACAGAAACCTCCCCCTCCCCCCCCATACACAAACCCCACAAACAACCAAACAAAAAGCCTGTCTCGGTGCTCATGCAGGCAGTGGCAAAATAACTGAGGTTGTTCCAGACACTGTAAAAAAAACAGACACTGTAAAAGTCTTCTCTCTAAGAAAGACTGGAAACCAAGAAGCCCTGTAGGGACTGAAGTGATACTGTATTCTCAAGCTGCTTTTCTTAAGTAGTGACTGAATCCAATCAAGTGGTGGAGTGACCTCCTGCAGTTTAACTGCTGGGTGAATCTAGACTCAAATGCAGGACAGGTAGCCTGACTGTTGCAGCACTGCCTCTGACCTTGGCCTGCACCAGGGATCAGGAAAAAAGTCTTAAGTCCTGAGATGCAGCCCTTAAAAAAGGGGGATTAAATCTACAAAGTTCATTTTTCCCATTGTATTTCATGTGGTAAAAAAGATCAAGGTTACTTTTTGACCTGTGGGCTGAGTTTTAGCTGAATTCATGAGAGACACATCAACAGAGGAAATGTGCTTTTTATCCTAGAGCCTCTTTGCAAATGTATTTTCTTACCTACCCAAATCCAAGACAGCATTTGAATACCAGTTTGTGTGCTTCCCTGGATCAGAACCTTTCATTTTCAGATCTAATTGTCCCCCTCCCTGCCTCTTTGTGAGTAGGACAGCTCTTGGTTTGGCTCGCTGTAATGACCTCAGTTCTGTGTCAGAGCAACTCCTTGAGGAGACGCATTGAGAACTGTACTAGGTATATCATTCTGTTATTCTAAAAACTGGTTCCAATCATAACATTTTGTAGAATAACATTACAGAATTGGATTACAACAATATTTGACAGACAAACTGCGTAGCAAGCAGAGCATTTTAGAACTGCTCATAGGAATTTTTCTTACCATTTAACTAACTGGTGCTACTTAATGCCAGAAAACTTATGCAATGGTTACCAGGATACTGCATAAGCCCTCTTCATTAAAAAAGCAAAATAGAGGGTTAAAGGGTTGCTAGACATCCATAGGGGCCACGCTCTGTCAGGCACTCAGTGTTTCTTAGGTAGACTGAGCACCTGTAAGCTCTTGCAGGAGCCTGGGGGATCTAAAAGAACCCATTGTTCTTGGCTGAAAATCAAGCTCTAAGGCAAAGAATGGAGTAACAGGGTGCAAAGTCAAGTTTGGATTTCTGAACAGATTAAACTTCTTGCATATCTGTTGTTAAAATAACTCAGTACTGTGTTGACTGCTTTGTGTGGGTATTTTTGTTGTTGCTAATGTTTTGAAAGTTACATAAAGTTTCAGTGCTTGGCATGTGTCTGTTAGAAGCCTGCTTCCAAAGTGATTTGGTTTGCCAGCAAAATTTCTGATTAAGTGTGGCTATTCTGGATGTGACAGTCAAGACAGTTGCTAGAGTATCTGAAGATGGTGGTTGATTGTGTAACTTGGTGTATCTGGGTTACACTGGATGCTCCCCAAGCCTGACCTCCTTTTGAAACCTGGCCATAGCTGATGAAGTGGAAAATAATAATTTTGTCTTGTTCCAGCAGATGACCCTTCAAGGGCTCACTCCTTTCACTGTGTCTGCGAAAAAACCCCAGTGCATGTTCAGAATGTCCAGGTCTTTACTAATACACAACCAGCTTTAAAAACTTGTACCTGGGTGTTTGAAGGAAACTAAACCCTGGGACAAATCTCTGTAGCCAAAATGGTATGTTTGAGGTATTGTTTATAGTACTATTTAGGGGTAAAACCTTACATAAGGCACAAATTTAACAGGGCTAGAGATGTGCCTTGTTGGAGACCCCAGCTATATCTTCAAGGGCATGGCCCTTTGTAGGTCGCTTAACAATGATACAATATTTGAAATTAGAGGTGGAAAATACATAGCATGGTAGTTTTTGTGAGCTTTCAGTAATAAAAATGGTTTATATATGTGTTCCAGGTACTGCTGCTGTGTCTGGCATGCAGTTCACCAGTGCTCTTGGAGAGCTGTACTGCTTGGGACTGGTCCAGTAACCCCTCTGACAGTGACCTGTACCTGTTGTTTCACACCTGTAGGCAGGTCTGGGATAATCTGTCCTCTGCCTAAATCCTGTGTAATCATTAACAGCTTAGAGCTATGTCTGAGCCCTGAACCTTGGTTTTTGATACCTCTTCAAAAATGCATTTTCATTCCCTTCCATGCATTTAAATATATCCAGTCACTTTAAAATCACTGCTAAATTTGGGTATTGAACATAAAGGAAGCTCACATCCAATAAATGTCATTATCCATGGGACAAATGCCAGAGATGGGCATAATTTTCTGCTGTTTTTTACCAGCCATAAAAACTGAAGTGTAAAGGCTGAATAGCTTTCCTCAGGAAAAATAGAAATAAATTAAATTCTGTGTTTGGGGATATTTGAGGACTTGCCTAGAGAAATGTAAGACTAACCCTCTCCTGGCTTACTGGAGTCCTGCCAGGTATTGTTGCTGCTTGTCTTCACTGCGAGCCAGAGAAAACAAGAAGGAGTTTGTCCATCAACCTCCATGTTCAGTGCATCCAACTCTAATCACCTTGGCCACTCACTTCTGGAACAGCCATCTTATTAAAACATAGTCAGTTATTAACTGGTCTATCCATGTTTGAAAGAAATCTTACTCTTGAGTCTTACTATGCTTAGCAAACAGCAGAAGTTATTTAAAAGTAATCAAATTTTTAAAGTAATGTTTGTTTTGTTGGGTTTTCTAAGTTACCATTTGAAAAAAAGATTTTTATTTCTTTAAATATGTTAACCTGCAACACTGAGGAAAAGGGAGAGCTGCAGAAATTGTATCTGAATATTTCATAAATTTATCAGCATTGTAAAGGCAGCCTTTTTATCCAAGGGCCCTGATTATTACCTAATGAATTTAGAAGATAGTATTACAATATTAAGGGGATGTTTATTTTACATATTTTTCATTAGTCAGAACAATTAATATACTTCTATTCAGTGCCTTTAAGATGGCCCCATTTCAGTTGGCATTGGTTTGAGCTCCCCATATTGATGTTATATTTATATAAATTGCTTTGAGGGAACAGATGTTCTTCAGAGTGGCCACTCTTGCCATATATGAGACAGCTGGCCCTCTGGCACTGAAAAAATTCTTTGGTTGATCTGTTGGTTGGTTTCTTATCTCCACAGGGGAAACAGAATTTAGATTTTATTTGGGCTGAATTTAAACTGGTTTTGTCACACAGTTTTAGCAAAAAGGTGAGAACAGTGGCAATTCCCAGAAACACCAAGGCTGATTTACCAAGGCCATAACCAAGGCCATTTACCAAGGCAGTACAGGCAGACCTGAGAGCGACTGACTCCATTCCCTGTTCTGCAGCCCTTATTCTTGCATCTCCAGTGTTGCAGGTTTATTCTGTTTGAACAAAGTCCCTGGGTGAATTTCCTATTTGCCTCTGTGTGCGTGTTATTTGTGGCAGACACTGTACCTGGTCAGCAGCTCTAGAACTGGAGGCCCTGGACACTTTAAGCTGGGCTTCAGTGGAAAGAGAGATCTGCTTAATTTTGTCCCAGGTGAAGGAGTCCAGCGGTTCCTAGCCTGGACTACTGGAAGGTTCCCACATCCTCTTTGTCACATTAGTTGAGATGACTTGCAGTAGAAGTTGTCCAGTGAGTGTTAAGAACCTATTGAAAGATCTTAGTTTTATAGTGATATTGTTAGGAAAACAAAACAAGCTCTTTAATTGTTAAAACAAATACATGTGCTGATGCAACCTATTTTATGTTATTAAATAAACTAGCAGCAATTGTAGTAAAGCATTAGAAATGTTATTCCATCATCATTCCTGTGGTTTTGAGCTGTGCTAGAAATCACATAATGCTACATCTGGCTTCATCTATGTTCTTGCTTCCCTACCCAGAGCATGAACTGAGTCCAAGGAAGAGATTGTGAGCAGCATGTATTTTTTTCTAGGAGTACTATTTAACTTATAAACATATAAGTTCAAGTAACTATGTCCATTACCACAGTTCTGGACAATACCTTGTTCTTTGGTACCAGCCCTTGATTTTGTGATACAGCTCTTTTCTCTGGGGGTTTGCACTCAAAAGATTCAGATTCACCTGAATTCTAAATGTTTCCAGTCTTCTGTGAATTAAAGACTATGATTTAACTTTTTATATGTTTCTCAGCATAGTTCTAAAGCCACAGAATGAAATGGGAAAGTAGCAGCAGTTCTGCATTAATTTTAATGTCTAAATAAAATGTATTTTCTGTAGAATAAAAAGGTAGTTCTATGTAGGTTTCTCTATTTCACTTGTTCTAACTGTTGGCTAAAACAGGTATTTTACTGGTTCTACTAAAATTTCTAATTGCACCAGTACTTGTTAGTATCTGACTTTCATAATGTGCCTCAAAGTGACCCTGCCCTGGGCTAGTCCCTGCTTCAAATGAGAAACAGGATGTTGGTGCCTGCCTGGATAGTCAGGAGCTGCCACATCCAGTTTCCAGTGTCCCAACCTGCATGGCCTTGGCTCTGCCCAAGGTGTGACCGCGGTCACCACGGCCGACAGTCACCACTGACCTGCTGGTTCAGTGTTCAGCTGAACCCAGTCCTCACTGCAGTAATAATACCTGTTTTAAATAATAACACCAGCTCAGTTAACACTGGTTTGTGAGTTGTGCTTGGTTTTTTGATTTATGGACTCACTGCTTTCACTGCACAGCAAGGCTCAATGCATCTTCCAGGGCTTGGTGACTTCAGTTTGCTCCCAGCCCCGTTTGACTTACAGGGTGCTGAGACATCACAGGGTTGGGGAAGGAGGCTGTCAAGATCTTGCAGCTCTTGAATTTCTTGCGTTTCTGTTGCTGTCTCTTGGCAGCTGGTCAGATTTGGGGCTGCCTGGCATTCCTTGGGATCAAACACACAGTCCTGTCTCAGATCTGTCCCCGGGGTCAGGGCTGCAGGGCCAGAGGCAGGGGTGCATGTAGTTTCCACCACTGCTTCTGCAGTTGATCTCTGCAGAAGCAGTGGTGGAAAGATAGTGACATGTTAACTGTTAGTGACATGAAACCAGGAATGTAACTGGGGGTTCACATTCCTAAGCAAGCCCAAAACTCATCTCCAGTTGGCTTGCTTTGAAAAACTGGAACAACTGGAAAAGCCCAGAATGCAGGTGACCTGCAGAGGGCCTTTCAAGGGGATTTGCATTGCTGTGAAGGCAAATGTGTTCCAGGCAGTAGCTGGTCCTGTCCAGACAATTTACTGTAATAGCTCAGGCCAGCAGGAGCTTTCCAGGCATCTCTCACTGGGTTACCGCTGCAGAATTTGCAGGAAGGGAAGGTAACTCTAAAGTGGGACTTGCCCTTCCAAAAACCGAAGAAAACAAGGAAAGCTGGGCAGTTTTTCTGGCATTTTCTTCACTGCAGATGACACTACAGATCTGTTTCCTGAAATAAGCCCTTGCATTTCTCTTTTTCATTTCTTTTTCTCTTCTCTGGACCATTGTAGCAATTGAAATGAGAAACCCTTAAATCTACTTGCATGAGTGAATCCAGGCAGGTCTCTGAGTGCAGTCAGCCAGCTCAACTCACTCCCTTGCCCTGTAAGAGAAGGAGGGCAGCACCAGGGCTGTTTTGCCCTCTGGGCACTCACAGTAAGCCCCTGTCAGGTGATCCCAGCAATGCCCCGGGCAGGCTGCCCAGACAGCCACTGCCACCTGCATCAGTTTGTAGGCACCAGTCAAGCTTGAATCCCAGAATCCATCCTCACCTTAGTGCTGGGATCTCCAGCAAGTTGACAGGGTGTGGAGGGAGCAGCATTCCTTCCTGGAAAAAGCCAGGAAGCCTGTTGGCTGAATCCTTCTCTGGGAGAAGCAGAGAGGGAGTGTAACAGCTCTGACAGCCTAGGAGGATGCCACAGACTGATTTACTGCTTTTCCTTTGGTGATCTCTGTGGAATTACAATTACTGTAACTATAGTTACATATTACTATATAATTGCCTGCTTCACCACCTAACAGAAAGAAAGAACCATCACCTTTATAGTGACCTGCCTGTGTAGTCACTGTGCCCAGGGATAAGGACAATAATCCTGTAACTCAAGGTGAGCTCGTGGGACTGAAAAACTGCTACAAACTGAAAGGAAGCCACTGTACTTTGTATTGCTTTTATCCCACTTGCCCTGTTTGCATGGAGCCATGTTGTTGCACAGAAACACTTAATCCTTCCCACCTCCTCTCTCTTCCCCTAGTCCTACATGCATGCATGTTTGCTTTTTTTTTTTGTATGTGTAGATTTAGTTTAAACTTGAAAGCAGTTACGAGTTGTCTTTATTTTACCAATTGAAACTCTTGCTGTTATAAATGGCTCCACGCTTTGAGGCAGCACTAAAACCTCTCTCTTTGACGGCATTTGTAGCAACTCTGCTGAACTCTGGGACCACTGCAACAGTGGCTCTGCTCCGGGATGGAATTGAGCTGGTTGTGGCAAGTGTGGGAGACAGTCGTGCTCTGCTGTGCCGGAAGGGAAAGGCCATGAAACTCACCATTGACCATACTCCAGAGAGAAAGGAGGAGAAGGAAAGGTACCTGCTGGCTGATGATGTGGCTTCCCAGAGCACAGCCTCAGTCAGGATGGGCTTGTGCTCTGATGCTTAGTTGGGCCAGGAAGAAAGCAGAGATGAATACAGAGCTGTGAGACCACTCTGAGCTGGCAGTAACCTCCAGTTAGTGCATTGGGTCCCATTTAGAGGACCAGGGGTGTGGAAAGGCCTCCATGAGCATAAACTGTCTCAGCAGTAAGATGTGCATCACTGAGATTCAGAACAGAGCCATGACCACATGGTACAGACTTATCCAAAAGTGCCAAATTAGAACCTGAGGAAATGCACTGTGGTTCCCAGGTCAGGACTCAGCCCACCAAGGCACATCCCTTCTGTGGAGCCCTTCAAACAGCTAAAGCCAACCCTCAGCCTCACACCTTAGGCTCATCATTCCTCATTCTAGCTAGTGACAGAAATTGTGGATAGAGATGGGGGCAATGGTGTGAAGCAGTAACTCATTCACTTTTTCTTTTGTGCCTCTGGACAGGATTAAGAAGTGTGGTGGCTTCATTTCCTGGAACAGTTTGGGACAACCTCACGTGAATGGTAGACTTGCAATGACACGGAGCATAGGAGATTTGGATCTTAAAAACAGTGGTGTGATAGCCCAGCCAGAAACAAAAAGGGTTCAGGTAAAAGAAGGTCTGATTAACAGGGACAACAACACTTGGACTAAGGGGCTTCATAGGTATTTGATGCAGTGGTGGTACCCACACAACACGAGCCCAGGTAAAGCCTGATGGCCACACGTTGATTTTTACTGAGGTAACCGGAGAGCAACTCTAATTAAGTTGTTTCAGATTAGCACTAACAGGACAGAAAAGAATCTGGCAGTAAATTCAACCAGATCAACTTCTGAATCCCAATTCTTACAGTAAAATATTTGGTGAGGGAAGAAAGATAACACATGATATGCATTACAGGTGTTAATCTGTTTGGGTCTTGTGGTTAAATGAGTAACTTTGAGGTTAATGCTGGTATAAAACCATCACTGAGAACTGGATGGAATATGAATGGGCTGCCATCTAAAAGGTAGGATACGTAGGGGTTTGCACAGTAGAGAGGAAGAGGGGGAGGAGGAAGGGACAGTTGCATGTAGTCATCCAGAAAACAAATTAAACATCCAGAAGGTATTCAGCCTCCACTTTGGCAGGAAGCTCTCCTGTGAATTCACATTCTGTTTGTTACTTTTCCCCAATGCACTTACATTGTTTTGGTCCTAATAAAGTGCGACCCACTAGGGGTTTAGGGAGATGACTGCAGTGCTGTCATGTCTTCCTTGAAATCCTCAGCTTCAGGAAATATTTTGCAGGAGAGCACACAGCACCCCCAGAAAAAAAAGTGCTTTTCAAGAGTGTAAAAAGGCGGGGGCAGTTCCTTTGCCTTGCAGCACTCACACGTGGCCGTGCACCCCGTGTGCCTCTGTTGCAGCTGCACCACGCCGACGACAGCTTCCTGGTCCTGACCACCGACGGCATCAACTTCATAGTGAACAGCCAGGAGATCTGCGACTTCATCAGCCAGTGCCACGACCCTGCTGAGGCCGCCCACGTGGTCACTGAGCAGGTAATGCCAGCACTGCTCCGGGCACCAAGTGCTCCTTGGTGGATTGGCTTGGCTTAAAAAAATCCCCGAGTTTTGTTATTTACACAATACCACACATTCAAGTGAATTGAACTGTGCTGGCTGAGACATTCGCCAGTCCTGCTGGCCAGCCTTTTCCTTACTCTGGGTCTTGCCACATCCTTGCCAGGCATCACATCAATTAACTTGCTTAGCTCACAGTGCACTGAACTGCATGGGGCTGAACCTGCAGCTTATTCCTGTGCTGAATATGTCATCAACGTAGATTGATGGCCAGTTTCTAACCACAGGTCCTGATGGTGGCATATCCTATGGGAAGCTCTGGGGCATGCCAGAATGGAGCATCAGGGCTGGGAAGGGGCAAGGAGTCTTGGGCCTCAGGGCTGGGAAGAGGGAAGAGTCTGCGGCCTCAGGGCCTGCTGTCCCAGGTCCCTTTCCAAGCCAGAGGCTGATGCTGACACTTTGTTTCTTCTCTCAGGCGGTGCAGTTCGGCACTGAAGACAACAGCACAGTTGTCATAGTGCCATTTGGAGCTTGGGGCAAGTACAAGAATGGGGAGGTCACCTTCTCCTTCAGCCGCAGTTTCGCTTCTAGCGGGAGGTGGGCGTGAAGACAACGCCGCAGCGATCCTTTCCTGCCGTCACCTGGACACAATGTGCTACAGGAGAACACCTCCATCTGTTCCTAGGCTGACTCAGTGTCTTGTCCATCTCTTCTGCTCCCAGTGTTAGAAGGTGCCACTGCTCCCTCGGTGCGTAGCGCCCGTTGTTGCTTACGGCTGACCATGTCTTGCTGCCCGCGTTATTCCAGGCGGCATCAGGGCAGCACCCTGGGTTTGTAGCCCCAGCAGCTCCACACATCACTTTGTTCACATTGATGAGGTTCTGGGTTCACCCCCCTTCACCTGACGCTGGAGGGGGTGCACGGTCGTTTCATAACTATTTGTATTCTCCAGGACCCTCAGTTCCCTGGCAGCTGTGAGTCCCTGAGCCACATGCTGGCTTCCTTGTACGATAAAACACAGGGGAACAAACGCACAATGCTCTTAGGTAGAAAGAAAGACGGTTTATTGTCTTCCTCTGATGCAGCCACCCAAAACTCCCCTGTGCTCCAGGAGAAGTGGGTGTAAAATGAAGGAGAAGTTTCAGAATGTTTAGGTTCTGATGCCAGTGGCATTTGGTGTAGCCATACAAGTCCCTGAGACAGTGCTGCTTAATGCTCTCACCGCCGTCATCCGTGATCCTCTAGCTCCAAGGAGACAGAGCAGGCTGGAGCCACGTGCTTTTGGACAGGTGAGAACCTTTCTCCATTAGGTCCAAAGCCTATACAGTCTCTGTGGACCATGCAGCAGCCCCCTGCACTGTCTTCTCTTTGCTGTGTCAGTGCCTGACAGGAGCACAGAGGAGGGAAAAAGATGCACAGTTTTGATATCCAGAGACTCTCATCAACTTGAATTTCTTTTTTTTTTTAATAAAGAAAATAAGCTAATTTTGAAGAGTTTACTCTTCAAGATCTAATGCGTAAGACAGTTTATTTCTTCATACGTACATGAGGACTTTTCTGCCCCCTGGTGAAGGTATCTGAGTTAGGTGTGATCTCTCATGTCTCTTCATGGTAGACAAGCAGATGTGAAATGCTCCCAGCAAGCTAGAGAAAGGAGAGAGCATTATAAAAATGTAATTTTTCTAAGTTTTGCATATTGTTTCCAGTGGGTGTCAGATATTCAGACGCCAGAAAGGAGTTTTATACTTAGAGGATGTGTTTCTACTTCCCTTCTTGGGGGGAATCTGTGTTCAGTGAGGCATGGGGGGACCAGAGCTCTGATCCAGCTCATATCACTGGTGTGACATGGACTGCAGGTGACATGTTGGCACAGGTGAAGACCTGTCCCAGTGTGCCTCCCTCAGACCTCCTCCCTCCTCCATTCCACATCAGCTGTCAGCTCCTGTGCAGCGAAATCTGGGCAGAGAAGAATTGGTCTTTTCTCAGGCTTGCCACAGTATTTTTCCTTCTATGGATGCTTCCAACAGCACAATTATAAAAACAAAACAAAATGAAAGAGAAGTTGCCTGATACTAAATCATCTTGGAAAAAAAAAAAATTCTGAGGTGCCTGGCCTGATTCTGATTTTCCAGTGTGAAATACTTACCTTCATTACTTTTATCCCTTTCCTTTTACTCCATGGTTGCCCCTTAGTCTGTCATTCCATGTGTTTTTCCTTGCCTGTGGTGGAAGGCCTAGCAGCACCCAACAGAGCTGTGTTCTACTGACAGCATTAAGTGCTGTCAGACGGCACTGGTTTTGTCTGTGCCATCACTTACTTGGTGTTACGTGGTGTGTAATGTACATATTTGGGTTGTAGCTGCAGAGATGTGTGTAAATCTCTGCTGTACTGGATGCTGGTGCCCAGGCCTCTGTAGTGAGCACACTACTGATTTACAATCGTAATTCCCTCTCTCTCCTCAGATTTTCCCCAGGGCTGGGTTTCAGTGTTCACCTGAGGTCAGGATGGTTGCTGTTGAGGGCTTTAATTTCTCCTGACAGAGGGTTTTTCATCTCAGGGGAAGGATCCATCCATAACTTCTTTGAGATTTTACCGAGGAAGGGATAAGACAAAGTTCTGTGAAACAGAGGATGATTAGATTAAGCTGTATTAGTGGTTGCTATTGCTGCTTTTGTACAATCGCAGAAACACTTGGATTGAAAAGGACTCCCAGGCATCACCTTGCCTCCAGTCCTTTCCATTGGGTGGCCCCCTCTCAGCAGCTCCCTTCCCTCTCAGTTCCTATGGATGGGCTTCCAGCTCACCACCCTCCCACTGCCTCTTGTGCTCCCCCAGGCTCACGGGAAGAACCAGGGTGCACCATGGGCCTGGGGCTCCCTTCCCCTCTGACCAGGATTGATTTCCTGGGGCACTCCTGGTAGCCTAGGCGCTGCTCATCATAGGGATGAAGAGATAGGGAGATTTGCTGCAAAGTTCTGGACCCAAGAAGAGACACTCTCCATGGCTGGTGTATCCATATCCAGCAACATATTGCTGCCAAGCTGTTAGGATACGATGCTAGAGCAGTTCGAATCACTGTTCTCTGCTTGGCTTGTGTGCACAGGACATCCTCTGGATCTTTGGAGACCTCACTAGATCACTGTAGATGGCTTCCAGCACCACTGCTTCTCAGGTACGGGATGCCTTTATCTACAGAATTCCACTTTCCAGGGGAGTTCACAAGACCATCCTCACACTTGAGCCTTCTCCAGAGACTGTAAAGTGCTGCCTCTTTTCCACTTCCTCTCTCAATTCCTTGCTTCCTACCATGGGATGCCAGCAGCTGGGCTTCCTTGCCAGTCAGTCCCATAAACCCAGCACAGGATCAGCCAGGCAGCAATCCCCTCACCTGGCTGGTGGCTGAAATCTTTCCATATCTCAAGGCTCTGAGGAGGTCAGGGACAAGGCAGTTTCTGCATCCTGTCTGAATTCACTCTGCTTCCTCCCATTTTGCTGAAGAACTGACATCTTGATCAAACCTTTCCTCTTCTTCCTCCTTTCTCACTAATTGATGATATGGACCAATTGTTTTCCTTGTCCAATTTCTTTTTCACTCCTGGGACCATTCCTGTAGCTGCTGCTGCTGTTTGAGTTCTGCCTCAAGCCCAGCCCTCTCAGAGCACCGAACTGAGGCTCGGGAGGCACAGGCCAGGCCCCAGTACAGGGCAAAAGCTACTGGTTTTCACTGGGGTAAGCAGGGCACCCCTTTCTCAAGTGACACACCCCTTTGCCAGGATTGTTGCCTGTTCAGATATAAAGTCCCGGACTCTGGGAGGATACTTGTCCTAGGAACCTGCCCAAATCCTTCCACATCCCCTGCCAGCTGGGGAACAGCCACTTCAGGGTGCATTTCAGTATTGCCTCACCCAAAAATATCTCCTACGCCACGACACTGGATTCCACCAACCCCATTTCGTGCCAACAGTGTTAATTAGTAGCATTAACAGCTCATGTAAACATGAACAAGGACCTCTGGAAATTGCACAATCACCCACATCAATCCAGAGTGGTGAGAGGGAGATGCATTCCCTCATCCTCTTGTGGAGACAAGGCAGGTCCGGCAGCACAG
The DNA here is from genome assembly GCA_013396875.1 of Vireo altiloquus. Lineage (NCBI taxonomy): Eukaryota > Metazoa > Chordata > Aves > Passeriformes > Vireonidae > Vireo > Vireo altiloquus. Next base: position 258,041 of record VZRF01012157.1, read on the forward strand.
CAAGGCCACCCATGCCAGGATAAAGCCCAGAGCCATTGTTTGTACCACCATGTTCCCACCTTCAGCCATATAAAGGGATAAGCAATGCAGCCAGCAAACTCCCTGACTCCCACGGGAGGCTGCCACTGCTGTAGCAATAACACACTGGAAACAAAGCTGCCCTTTGTTTTGTTCCCCACGTTGGGTGCCAAAAAGGACCATGGAAGGTGGACCTTGGCTGGACATCAGGTGCCCACCAAGCTGATCTATCACTCCCCTCCTTGGCAGGGTGGGGCAAGGGGGAGAAAATAAAATGAAAAAAAACCCGAAACCTGATCAAGATAAAGGTAGTTAATAAAGAGTGTTACCAACCCCTTTTCAGGTGCCAATACAGAGCCCAGCACGGTGAGGATGCTGTGGGGAAATCTCAGCCAGGCCCAGTAAACACTCTCAGGTTTTCTCTCTGGTCACAAGGCCTCCTGCTGCCCATGGCAGCTCTGCAAGCAACCAGCTCCACTGTACCCCTCCAGGGGCTGGCATGATCCTCCTGCACAGCAGAGTTCCTTCAGCTTGAGGACAAAGAGCAAATTGTCCTAACAATGGCAGCTGCCTGTCAGAGAGGTTTATTATTCCAGGATAGTGAAGGATCTCACACTTCAAATGAAACGAAATGGAATATTTGCTCTTTAGCTCACTGTCTTTTCCATGCATCTGAGGTTTGACAAAAAGAGTTTTTTCTGTTTATGACAGACTGAACCAAACTATAAGGGTGAGCTGCTGACCAAACTGTAAAAAATGTTCACTTTTTTCCTACCTTTTAGGGGGTGGATTCTGAAATCCACTGGATTTGGTAAGAATATTTTCTTGCCTGAACGCCTCCCGTGGAGCAGTGGAATCTCTCACTGTACAGGCACTGCAGAAGGGTGGGCTGTAGAAAGGCAAAAAATGTTGTCCAGCCAAGTACTCATTTTCCCTGTCAGGATATGGAAGGCACAGGTGGCCTTGTGTTGCTGGAGGATTTACCAGGAGAGGTGTTGAGACTGTGGGTGGATTCCCAACTTAAGTCTCTCCACCACTTGGAAAGGGGGGGAGGGTCATGCTTTATAGAGGGAACTCACAAGAAAGTTATTTGCAGCCTGGATTTAGGAGAGCTGGTCTCTCTGGATGATGAACATAGCCCAAGAGACTGAAATAGGGGGGAGATCCAGTAGTTCATTTAATATAAACCTTCAGTCAGTCCCTTTGGGCTGAAATGCTCAGGGCTGGAGAATAGTGCTGGAGGAGCAGCTGAGAATGGGGGTGTGGAAAGAAATCAGCAATATCACTGCTTTTTACATATTTGGAAATTGTGAGGAGCTTAGACTCACTACAGGATTTCTGCCGAGTTCCTGATCCGAGCATCAGGGTTCCATGAGCCACGTTTTCTGTCTCAGCAGGTGGATGTGCTGTGGTTAGGCTTTGGGATTTTTAACTAAGGGAGAAGCACAAAACAACAGCTACCAGTGAAACTAGTTTAATAATTATTTTTCTGAAACACCTTCAGTTGGGCACTGCCAGGTCAATGCTCGCTCACCCAAGAAGCTGAATGTAGAGTACAGCCATGCTCCGGGAGTTCCTTGGTTCCGAACTGCTGTTCGGAGTGCAGAGAACCCATCAGGTGCCCTCCTGGCCCGGGGTATGGAGTGCTTGGGCAGCGATGCCTGTCATAACTTTCTTACAGACTTAAGTGCAATTGTGTACATTTGTTACATGCTTTGCCTTGGGGCTGTGTGTCATTCCTGTGGTTTGATGTTTATCTTTGGTGTAATCAGTGCTTGAATTTCATCGATGATGGAATTTTATAGAGGCGTCCATCTTGCCTTTTTTTTTTTCTTGCTTTAAAAATGTTTTTTCATCTTCATCAACTCAAAGCTACAGTAGAGCAGCTAAGTCTGTACTGGAATGCTTACAAGATCTTTCAATAAAGAATTGGCTTCTAGGAGCTGTGTCACTACAAATGGGTTTTTCTTCTCCCACCGCATTGCCAACTGCCATAAAAGCTGCAGCCTCTCAAGCTGAGTCACAGAGGCCCTGTTAGCCCCGGGCCTCAGCACTTGCCATAAAAAGCTTCTGATAACCAAGACTTTGCCTGCAAAGACATTCTCCCAGTGATAAGCAGTGCAAAGTACCTCCTGTCTCTGGGCTTTGCTGCACCAGGGTGACATGTTCTAACTTGCTATTTTTGTCTGCCTGGGTGGCTGTCATGGTGAGCAGTGCCATCCTGCGACACAGTGCAAAGAAACAAATTGGGCCTCTGCAGGAAAATGTATTTTTGCCTCTGCATGAATTCAAGGCTGTTCTGTTACACTTGAATAAATTATAAGGAAAAAAAACAAGAGCTGAGGGTTTTAACTCATGTGCTGAAGTAACCCTGAGATCACTGGTATTTTTAGTTCATACAGCTTTTCACAGCTGGGCTCAAACTGATTTTACTCTCTCTTCTTTGAAAGAAGCAACCTTGACTTCAATGAGGTCTAGCAGTTTCCTACAGCTGAGCCCCAGCACTTCTTTTTAGGAACAGAGTCCTTTTTTGTTATCCTTTGTTGCCAGTCCATGTCTCAGCTCAGTTTGGAGCTGATCAGCTCTTGGATAAATGAACATAGCCCATGGTGGTCTTATACTCTCTGCTCAGATGGGTGAATTCTGGGAACTTGGGCGGTGTGTTGGGAAACCTGCTGGACAGCTCTGCCTCTCACAGGAGCTGGGAAATGGCCCCCAGGTTTCTCTGCAGCTGGAGCATTTATCCTGTAATGAGCAGCCCTGTGAACTGCTGCTTTGTGAGAGGAGAGCGGCCGAGCACCAGCAGCACCACGGTGGTTCCCTCCCCAGCTTCAAGATTGTCTGAGCAGAGCAGCCAAGCTTTGAGGAGAGAAGTCCTTGCTGCCACCTGCACGCTCAGAGAAGCTGCCCCTGGGAAAGGCTGGAAGTTCTTCCCAGAGCTCTGGGTCAGCACCCCCCTCCTCGCCTCACTTGCATAGGATTTTCATTGCTGCTGGGGAAGAGCCTTGCTCCACATCCCCCCTACCTCATTATTCACAGTGAAACACTCCTGCCCAGAGGTTGTCTCTGCTCCTGCCCAGCTCCCACACCTGCTCTGGTGCCCTCTTGAGCAGGCAGGATTGCACTTAGATTCAGCAGTGACCAAGTTTTGGTCCCCTTCCTCACAAATTGCTCTTTTTTGGGGGGCCAGCCCCACATCCCATGCAGTACCACACAACTCTTCTCCAAGAAGACAGGACAGGATTTGGCTCCCAGCACATCAGCCCTGTTCCTGTGCTTGCTTACCCCACCCTCCTCTCTACATGGAGTGGCACAGTAACCTCACTCAGATCCGTGTCCTCACATGGAGACAGACATGTCCCACTGCCAGGAATTCCTTAGAAACACACATGCATTTCATCCAGCACAGAACACTGAGCCTGGAAAGCATCCAATCTCACCTTCTGAACTGGGTTACTGCACCTGTCACAAGAGGCAATTTGGTCATAGCAAATTGGCCACAAGTTTGGTTTGACCTGCTCAGTGGAATGCCTGGCCCTGGGTGGTGCTTCCATCTGGCAGGGACTGTGGTGGAGCCAGAGCTAAAGGTTGGGGAACTTGCAAGGAGCTGCCCCTGCCACTCAACAAGTGCCTTGTTTCACTCCAAACCTGGCGGCTGGCCCAGCTGATGCCTGTTGTGATTTTACAGTTCCAGCACTGACCTTAGAGCTGCCACAAATCTCACTATTCTCTCCTCCTCCCAGACCAGTTTTAGTGCAGGGAGCTCCCGGGAGCTATGGATTTCCTAATCTGTCACCCTTTCATTTGTCTGGACAGAAAGGAGCCGAACCAACTCTCCCAACACCAGATCTGCAACAGGAACTCCAGTGTTAATGAGTTCCTTGACTTAATGTCAACACTGAAGCCTGTGCTCCATGGGGCAGGGCTGGGATTGCACTAATCAAAAAGTCCATCACGATTGTGGGCTCCACCACTTCCCAATGCTTGTTCCTGCCACCTCCGCTCTCCACCATACTGGGAAAATGAGCCAGGAAAAATGAGCTTGAAATACTTCATATAGTAAATGAGCAGCCTGGAGCTACTGTTAGGAAATCTCTCCCCAAAAAGAGTGGGAGGTGAGACTCGGCAGCCCGGAGCTGGCATGGTTACCTGGGTCAGAGTGCTTCGGTGAGGTTCATCCATGACCTGCTCCCTGGAAGAAGGACACTCAGGCTGCAGCTGTCAAGTGTCTGCAGCCATGCTGAGCACAGTAACTCTCCCCAAACTGTTAAAGTGTTTTTTCAGTGTGTAAAAAGATTTAAAATGTAGAAATGGCCAAGTGTGAAATACTTCAACCTATGAAAAGTGGACATTACCGTCCTGTATAACCAAGACATGGCTCAACAAGGCCACAGAACTCCCTCCTTTTCCACTGCCCTTATCCAGCATGACTTAAATAATTCTTTCCTGTTTGCTTTCGCTATATTGGCACAGCTTGTTCTTCTACACACTGTCACATTCTGCTGAATCCACACTCTACAATATAAAGCAAAAAAGAACAAACTAAGGCACATAATTTCATGCTGCACCGTCATGGATGGCCACACCCACATTCAGAAAGCAAAACTGTGACAAGTAATAAAAACTTAATCCTCATGATGAGACAGAAAAATGTTACTCATAAGTTAACACTCCCAGGTTAAAAACGTTTATTCAGCTGCAAATGTTGTGTTTTTCCAACAAATGCAAAACAGCTTTTTGGTGGTAAATAGCAGGTATTTATTTGAAATGAAAAAAAAAATACTTCAGTACCTGAACTATTGCATTTAATTATGTATTGTTGTAATTGTGTTACTCTACCTTTTTGCATTGGAGACAAATATACAATGAACATTCAGATATCACAGATTGCACACTAGATAGTAAATCGTCAGGCCTTTTACGTAACCACCAAAAAACAGATATTGGATTCTGCAATATAGTACAAAATTCCACACTCCAGTCTTAGCCAGTTATCTTCAATTTACTCCTGATGCTGTACAAATAAATGGCCATTTAACTAGGGCTTACAGGTTAATAACAGGACAAAAAAAATATACATTGCACTGACACAAAAAGTCAGCTGTGTTAATAGTCATGCAACAAGTAACCAAACTTGCTGAAATTAAAAATACTTTCTAAAAACAGTTTTAACTGCATAAGTATTTTATACACAGTTCATTTACCGAAACAAAAAGGAGTCTTTAAATGATACAAAGCAAATATAAGTTTCTACCAATTTTATACATAAGAAAGTGCAAAATAACTTATCTAAAGTGTTTTGCTATGGAACTGATGAATGCTGGCTGGAGACAGCCAACCCTCTCTCAAAAGCATGACATTTACAGTTGCACACTACATACAAATGTTAGGAGTACATGGATAAGTTTACTACAAAGAACAAGGCAGGAGAGACATGTGAGGTACTTGCAGAGAATACAGTCTACTAATGTTAGTGTACATGAGTATATTTTTGCTCAACAGATTTTTACATGGAAAACAAAGCAAGTATTTGCATTAGAAGCTCGAATGAAATGGAAAAAAACCCCACTCCCACATGAACACCACAGTTGCCCACAGCACCAGCTGCCAGAGGAAATATGAGCAGGTGTGTTTGTCCCCCTCTGCCTCCAACAAGCAAAAACGTGGTTTTTTGGGAACAGAATTAAGTCAGAGGGCTGTGGTGGTTTGCTTGCAAAATGTAAACTGGGCCTAGCCCGCGCACTGCAGGATTTGTAAAGAACAAGGATTTCTTTAGTGCGCTGCCAAACGCCACAGGCGTGGAACAACATCTGTACAACACATCTCGGTGGCTGACAGCCCCCTGTCCCCACGACCCCGCTGCAGGACCCTGTCCTTGCTTCAGTGTTGCATCCCACCAGTGTCACTGTCACAGCCTTGCTTCCATTAGGGTTTAATCGCGTGGCTGTACAAGCTGCAGTCCACAGAAAAGAAGGCTTCCTTAAATTTGGGAGTGATTTGGAAATCTGGAGGCAAGGGGAGGAAAACTGTGGACTCAAAGGCATCTAAGAGTTGTTAAAACAGCCTTTTCTTCAAACAGAAAACATTAAGGCCACTAGCCTGTCTTCTGAACTATGCTGGTTTTGCATCATTTTGGGAAGGGTGAAGGCAACGTTAGAGAGAACAGCTGAACACAGAAATTCCAGTGCTCCGCACATGCTTACTGAGGACCTCTTCCTGTTTTTAGGGTCAAATCTGTCAGGCAGCCAGTAGTCACTGTGGCTACCTGACCATCACTCTTTGGATCCAAAATTTGGGTCAGCTAAGCTCAACAAACCTGCATTTACTCAACAGTGTGCAAGGGCTCTAGAGAAGCCTTTCTGTTCATTTGGGGACCTAGTATACATACCAAAACAGGAATATATCTCATTTTACAGACCAGCACATACATAATAAACAAACAAGTATCAAAATACATATTTAACCTTCAGTGCATAAACATGTGATACCAGGGAAAATAGTAAGTGGTCAGAATTAACAAATTATTCACCACTAAAAGCTCAAATCAAGAGAAGACAGGGGTGCCTCGCAGTGCCAGGGACCCTCTGGAAGGAGCTCACCCCTACACAGAGGGTCTGGCATTTTTGATGGTGCCATTCCAATGACAATGCTGGTTTTAAGGATTTGCTGTCCCAGAGGCAGAGCCTGCCCAAGTCATTCCAAGTGAAGGATAATCTCATCCCTGTGAGTGACAACATTCACTCAGGTACTATCAGAGCCACCTGTCTTCTGTTGGTCTGGGTCATATCCTTACCTCTATTTAAAAGAATCCACTGTGAATATACCTAGCTCTAGAGCAGTTTGTCACCCATTTACAAAATATATACATATCTTAAAAAACAAAACCAAACCGATCACCAGCCTGCCTGCTGCCCTCCCTCTCCCCCCTCGCCCAAACGAAAACCCACTGGCAAGACCTCACGCAGAAATTAAGTCCATGGGCCTGTCCAATGCACGTGCTCCAATCCCAGTGGATATCAGTGTCTCTACTTCATCCCACATGTAGTGCAAAATAAATGACAGAGTAGTAAAAAAATACTGCAATTAAATTCATATTGAAACTTAAAAATCATAATGGAAATCTACTGCTGTCCTTAAGCTGATGGCGTGTGCTGAAATACAAAGAGAGCTCCGAGGAGCGTTTCTGACATGACCAAGATCAGCCAGCTTAAGAGCAATGCCTGTTGTTCCAAAAGTTTTTTTTTGCAAAGAAGCTATGCAACAACAGCAGTTAAATTTTATGCACAAGGAATTAATTCTGTACCTATATGCAAAAGCCAATTGCTATTGACTAAAGAAGGTAAAAGCTGGTTCTTGCACTGCATGAATCAGCTGCTAATGAACAGTAAGTAATTAACAAAACCGCAGCTCTGACATATGTATAAAAGAGGCCATATTAAATATGAACAACACTGAGGTGGTAAATAGTTTGGTATAAAATGCAACACAAGTGTACAATTTAGTTCCTGGTTATCTTACAGCTAGAATAAAATACCCCAAGTTCCTATTCTCAAAAATGTTTTCTTTTGAAAAAAATCCATGTAATTCTATGAAGAGCCTCATTTAAATTAAGATACTGTGGGCAACTGAAAAAACAAACATGCACAGACTGGATTTTTAACAGAAATACATATAATGCCTTTGAGTTTTCTGGTTTTGTTTTTTTTTTTAAACATTCGTATTTAAATTGATAGATGAGATAAAGATGCCACACAAAGTACAGTGGTTAATCTGAAGTCCCATGTAACAGGCAGTTAAGTTCATATTTAGATAAAAAGGCCGTTATACCTATTTACAATATACACAGTTGCTTGCGAAGAAGGCAGATTTACAACTATCTTCTAAAAAGCCTTGCCCTCCCCTCCCCCCAGTTAAGATGACTAACTCTACAAAAACAAGACAAGAAGGGGTGTTCAGGATAAGTGAGGATTTTCTCAACAGCCACATCAGCATGGTTTTAGGGGCTGCCAGTTCTGTTGTATTTCTGGTTATTAACCATGTCTTCCTGGGCCTTGCTCTTCTCTTCATTTCGCTGTTTGCCTCGTCTGCCTTCTGTCAACACAAACCAATGCAATGATCCCTTTTTACTTTTAGTGCTTAGAACGCAGTATAAACATAAGTGTAAACAGACAATAGCCCAATCCCTTCTGATGCTCTCACTGCTTCCTTGAGTGACAGCGGGGCTGGAGGAGATTTGAGAGGCTCCCATCAATTTCTGGGCCCCTCCTCTGAGCCCCGCTCGTGCTGCAGGTTGTAGAAGCAGTTCTGGCACACCCTGACCGGTGATGAAATCTTCAGCCGTTTGATTTCTGACTGAAACCGGCTGCACCTGTGGAGAAAAATCAACCATCACTGAACACAGGTCCTCTCCATTCCTATCCATTTTCTGTTGAGCTGTGGGAATTACCATCATGACCTCAAACACCAGAAAACTGTCCTGACTTACCTTGACATGGAGATGCAACGCAGTGTGGCAGAAGCAGAATTTAACTCAAATGATCACCACAGAGTCAGTGGAATGAGACCATGTGACAGATAGCTTAAAAACAGCTGTTGTCACCAGTTTAGACTCAGAGAGATGAAGCTAGAAATATCATCTCTGACCTAGTGGATCAGAGAGGAGACTTGCACTTGCCCGCTTACTTTGTGGGTAAGGGCAGCTCACACACATCATCTATGTCACACATTTTCCTGTCTGAGGCTGCCTGCTAGTGGGTCCTAAATCAGCATCCTCACAGTCCCGCACACAGTTTAAGCAGCCTCAATCTTTCAGCAGAGTTCTGTGGTATTTCACAGCTTTACTCCACCTAAAATTCTGTATGGAAAGGAGCCCAAGAGAGGCTGTTGGCTGCTTACTTCTGGCAGAAGAGCTGTCCACAGTTCCTGCAGTGGTGCCGCCTCTCGGTGAGCGAGAAGCGCACGGTGCAGCCTGAGCAGCTGTCGCCGCCCTCGTCCTTCACCCAGTGGTCGGCCGCGGACCGGCCCGGCTGATCGCTCACCGACCAGCTGAACACCCTGCCCCGGCCATCCCCGATCAGGATCCTGCTGTGATCCCTGCAACAAAAAGCAAAAGCATTCCTGCAACAGCTCTGGCATGGTAACGCACAGGCATGGATGACTGATTTTACACATCAGAGAATGTAAAATGGTGAAATACTGGTGCGGTAAGGAATACCCCAATTACCCTGCTCTGACTGAGAAATGGAGCTGCAATGCTCTGTGTAACACACAGCAGCTGAACAGGTCTCCCTCTTTAGTGTTTTTATCTCAGTCCTTGAAGAAGGCTGCCCCATACAGAAGCAGCACAAAGTTATGAACAATGGTACCACTCCCTGCTGACAACACTCAAAAATGTTTGAAGGCCTCACGTGGGAGCTACTCACTTGGAGATGCCGAGCGCAGTGATTTCCGCTGGGTGTGCGTTGTCTTTGCGATCAAACGCCGTGTGCATAGTTAGTTTGCTTCTGAACACCAGCTGACGCTCCCATCTGTATCCTATAAAGCAGTGGGAAGTGGGAGGGGATAAAGCAAATTTGCTAGTTCTCATTTTTGTTCCCTCCTCCCCCAACATACTTGTAACCGCAACTTCATAGTAAGAAAAAAATCTCCCTCGGAGATTCAAGTTTTTATCTTTTTCTATAACATTTCACTCAGGAATAAAACTGAGGGCTGTGCACGGTTTCTTTTACCTGGTTTGAGCTTGCTGTAGTGCCGCGCTTCAGCATAGCTGGGGTGGGGGTGGTTAACCTGAGCATGGGGATGCATTTTTGCTTGTCCCTCCGAATAGTTCACAAAGATAAATCCATCTTTCTCATCCAAGCTGAGCTGGTCTGACCAACGCCTGGAGTCATCGGAGCCACTGTCTGCTGACCACGCTGCTGCTGCTCTGGCTGACGATGACCGAGGCCTGTGGCTGGTGCTGCTTGGTTGGCTCTGGCTCTCCTGCAGTTTTGTGTCCTGGCCTATGCATGGATCATCTGCCTCGGAGTCACTGCTGTCCTCCTCATGGGCTTCATGCCCTGGATTGGCAAAACAGGGGACAAGGAGCTGTTAGTGAGGCCTGAGCTTTCTCCTTATTCTGCTGCTGCACTGCCCGCAGCTCAACGGGCGTGAGAGAAGGACACTGCACTCAGGCATCTTAGAGCCTTTTTAGAGATTCAGCTCCTGCCAGGAGTCACTTTTTTCTATTGCCAGAGAATGACACTCCTTAGCTGAAGCTATTTCCTACAACAGTCCCTCTGGGAAGGCTATGATAGACAAAAGGAGCAAAAACTTCAGAAACACTCAAGTTGGCAAGTTTGGCTTTCAGCAAAACTTACACAAGTAAGCACAGTTCGCTATGCTGAAACTCTGACTGAAAAATATAATGCACATTTGTTAATAACAGAACTTGTTAACAGAAAAAAGCAATTACCGAAGACATTTATACTCCAAGTGACACCGAAAAAACCCATAAGCTGTATTTAGATAATAATTACTAATGAGTATCATGAGATTCAGATCCAAATCCAGATCATATCTTCAATATGAAGAGGGCAAGAGGAAGATGAGATGGCTAAAAGAAATCATCATGAAGCACAGACCAAACTCTTCCAAGAGCGGAAAGGGATATCATTGCTTGTCTTGTTAAGGCTGTTCCATCAGAAGATTTTTTAAACTCTGTTGTTATGCTATAATTCCATTTCACACTAAAAAATACCTAGCTTTTGGACAACAAGCAGAAACATAGACAAGAGTTCCACCTTCACAGAAAAAAGCTAGGATGGGCAACATTTTTTCTTACTTGTAGCAATATGAAACAACCTTAAGCAAGGTGGAGAACAAAGAACTCAGATGCTCTGTTTATTGTGCCCACTGGATGTCTACTGCCTTTTGAGACAAAATCTCCATCACCCATTCTGCACTGTATAACCACAGGACTTCACCTACCTACAGCAAAGATATAACAGGGAAATACCAAACACTTGTCAGGAGACATACCTATTTGTGCTTCCTGACAGTCTTCTTGCATTTCCAGCATCTCCACAGGCTCCGGAGCTGGTGTTTCTGGCACTTGCAAAAACTCCATCCGCCAGAACTGGAGGGACAGGGGATAAGCAGAGTGGCACTTACTGAACTCTTGGTTTTTTTCTGAGCTACTTGTAGAGTTAAAATGGTGTAGAAGAACTGTATTTGCAGCGGTAGCATGCAAGGCAGATCACATCTCCATACTAAACCTTATTTTTGGGGACTAGAAACTGTAAGAGGACATCTGTGTTCATGCCTGAATCCACTCCACACAGCTGTCTGACCAGCAGATTCTGGTTAAGCACACCAAAGTACTGAAAACTGGATTAGACTTGTATGGATCAGAGATGACACTAAGTTTCTCTTTTCTTTCTAGGCAGCAAAATGAATTGTTTCAAGGTGTGTGAAACAAAAATGAAGCAAAACAAGTCTCCAGGCACGAAAGCTGGTGACCAAGACAGAGCTATGCTCTGCTGACTGTTGCTGGTTACTGCATCCCAATGGGGGCATCAGAAAGGAGAAAGAACTGTTCAGGTGAAACACCCAAGTACAGCAGGACTGCTGTTGGTGCTGGCCAGGACACCGTGTTGGACAGGCATGACTTCTCTAAAGCAGACTACTACTACGAGGGCATAAACTTCATTTTCCAGGCAGTGACTGCTGGCACTCACCCGGACAACTCCGTCCGAATGCCCCGTTACAATGACGTTCTGGGTGTCCCACTCATTCATCTCTGACACGAAGCAGCACATTATCTGTTGGCTTCGGCCAGTGAAGGTGTTTACACTTGCAGTAGGGCTGCCATTAATGCTCCACACATGGATGTAAGTGCCAGCACAGGATACAATGTCTCCCTGCAAAGACAATACCTCCAGAATTCAATACAAAGTCACAGGTATTCTTCAGCAAAAATATAAGCCAGGTTCATTAATAAAAACCTAGGCTGCTCATGTTGACTCCACTCTTTTTCACAAACACATACCACCTTAAATTTCATTTGCTTCCTTATTGGGAACAGTCCAAACTAGTGTGCAGGGGAAACAGGAGCTGCAGTCTAAAGCACTGGCAGCACTACAGGCAGACCACCATCAGCTAATAAACTGTGCCACTTGCTACCCCCTCCTTGTATTACAGCCCTCTTTTGTCTTGATTTCAACCACTGCATCTGCTCCAGCTGCAACAGAGTCCATCCAGTCCTGATGGCCATGCATGGGAGCTGGATAAATGGTGACTTGTAACTCATAGGACCGCCAGGGACAGAAGCTTTTAGGATATGTCTGTTTCCACCAAACTGGCACTGTAGCTTCACCCAAAGTGTCTCCTGTTTCCTTTAAATTCAGCTTAAGACAAGAGAAGCGAACCAAGGTCATGTATCAAAAGCTTTTCTAGGCTCCTGTGGCAGGTTTGGCAGGTCCCTTGCAAGGTCACGCTAACGATACTGCTTCCAGCACTGTTAATAACCTCTACAGAGCTCAAGCCACTCTGCATGGAATATACCCACGTATGGCTCTGGACAAATGACACAAATTATTCTCTAAACCAGTTGTTAATCAGTTTTCAGATGAGTTAGAAAAGTTCTGCTAAATTAACAGGAGAGCCTAGTTTGTTTTTCTTTGGTTTAATGATTTCCAACTCTTACTACTGTTCCCACTGCACCCTGGTGGATGTGATGCCAGAATGATTTTTTGTTTTTTATTTTATACCCCTCTTACATACTCCTTTATAGTTTTATGTATTCTTAGTGCTTTTAGCCTACATACTTGTAACTTTCCAAGTCTGATAACTTAGCTGAGACCCACTGTACCGTTAAACCAAGAGACCAAACAGCCTGGACACCCCAGACACCGAAGTCCTCTCCAAAACATATTTTTGTCAACTAAAATAAGCCCATCCAGGGAAAAGGTTCCTCAGAATGGAGAGTTCATTCAGCCTCTCACTGGAGAATCTTTGATAAATATGTTAATTTTGCAAAGCCTATAAGTGCGTGTATTTCGGTGTGACGGGGTGCATGCATTTTCAGGACATTCCACCTAGACAAAGTGCTGTACCCAAAGATCCTGAAATAAATACCAAAATAAAAAACACCTTTTCCCTATAAATCGTGTTTTAGTTTTAATTTTAAGACCAGGGAAAAGGCAACAGATGGAGTTTGGCTCTCACCGTTAATTCATTTATACAGAGTGCTGAAATTGGAGCCCTGTGCCCTCGGAGCTGTGTGAGGAAGGAGAGCTTGTTCAGGTCCCAGATGATGCAGGTGCGATCCCGGGATCCGCTCACAATTATGTGATACGCCAGCGACGCCGTCAGGCATGTGACAGTGTCAGTGTGACCCAGCAGTGCCTGCAAAACACAAGTCAGGAGCAAAGGCTGAAATCAGGAGAGAGCATAAAAATTCCACATTCAATCCTCTTACTGAAAGATTCAGATAACGTAACCAGAGTACTCTATCAGAAGATGCAGCTGCCTTAGAAGTTCCCAGTTGATAACTATTTGCATAATTCAAAATGGTAAAAGTAATAATTTTTTCCATTTAGAATGAACTCTGACAAAATTTCAAGGGTCTAACATTACAGACTCTTCCACTGTAGAAAACCTCATTCTGGATCAGTAGCCTGTTTATAAGGTCAGAATGTGTTCCAGACTGCACCTGAAATTATAGTCTGAAAATGGAAGTAAATGACTCCTATAGAAACTGCTGATCACTAAGAGAAGATAAAAGAGACAAGAAAGAGTTGCAACGAAAAAGCCAAAGTCAATTGGAAGGAGGAGAAAATACAAGCATCTACTCATACTAGACCCTACTTTAACATTTTAGGCTTAATCTCACCATTGGAAAAGGAGTCTGGAACAGAGTCAGATTACTGAATTTACTCAGTTAAAGTGAACTCAGTTAAAAGCTCGCTGAATACAGTAAATGTATTCAAATATGCTGCCCCAAAATTTAAGATACAGTGATTTCTCTTGTGCAGTTTTTAAGTAAAACACTTTAGAAATGCAGCTTTGGACAGTTGACTATGTCAAGGGAAGTTATTAAATAGTTCTCTAAATTTCTTTTCATAAATTTGAGGGAAAGATTTCCTCCAAAAAAAGTCATGCTATTAAGAGTCTAATGGAACAGTAACACAATCTATAACAATGATACACAGCTGCTAGAACATTTTGACTCAGCTGTGGTTTAGGTTTTTTTGATTGCACTTGTTAGGTTTGTTTTTTCTTTAGTAAACACACAAAACTTACTCTGCACTTAGCTGCAGCTGACTTTATAGCATGGGTGCTTGTTTTAAATTAAAAGTTGTTGTAATTAAAGTAATTAATTTTTTTGTTTAAAAATTAACCTTTAAGGCAGCCTCCTCTCATTCTCCTTCCGGACACAGTTTTTAGATGGAGGGTTACACATAACGAGAAAGCAGATAATTTCACAAAACACACCTGTATAATTTTGTTAACATCACTACCAAATTCCTTTTCTCTCCAGAATGCTCCTGGTGATCCACTAGTCTAAAAAACAATGTAATTTTAAAGATGCATTTTGCCCACTTTCAATGCAGGTCAGTATCTCAACTACTCCATTCTCCAGAGATCTGCTGGACTCAGAGTTTCAAAGGTGAGCAACACTCATTACAGAATTACTTAGATCTTATAACAATTATTTACATGAAAGGCAGTTTTATTGTACTTTACCTGTTTCAGTGTGAGTGCTTTAGCTTTTTCTTTGGAGACACCCATTTCCCACACACACACTGCTGTGCTTGTTCCTCCAGTGATAACTAGTTTGGGGTTGGGGCAAATGGCACACAGAATCTGACCCCATTCTGACAAGCACTCATAAACAATCACCGCCTGAAAATACAGAAAACAAAGAACTTGCAGAACTAGTACTTGCAGAATTAGTACTTTGTAGGATAAAAATAAAAACCTGGCGGCATGTTGCATTTATTAAGTCACTAAGGCCCGGTAAAAAATTGTTATTAGTTAATGTTATTCCGTCAGCATTCAGATGGACACCCCTGAGAGGGAGCAATTAAACTTATGCAGCACAAGATTATTTCATTCATATGTGAAATAAATTTCCATTGTTGTATTTTTTCACTATTGAATACTAACTGCTGGAACAAATTTCAGATTACAAACCTTGTCTGACTCATAGGTACCCAGTCTGCAGCTGAGGTCTGCATAGCCCCAAGCAAAAGTTTTATTCCACGTGGGTGGGATGAGAACCTTGTTCTGTTCTACTGCCAGAATGCCTTTATCAGTACACACGATCTGCCCCACAGGCTCCTTGAGCTCTGAAAAAGAAGACAGGGTTATGTTTTATTGCTGGGAGAGACAAATACTATTTGATCTCTTGAAGTACCTGCTGCTCTGCCAAAGCAAGGTCTCTGTAGTGGCTATTCATACATTCTTTGCTTCACCTGCAGTGACAGCAACTTTTGCTCCTTTCCTTACAAATGCAGAGCGAAATATAGATCAGTGCTTCCCAATTTCCTGACTTAGTCTCTCCTCCAAGCCCTCGTATGCCACATGTAATAGAACATCCTTCTCCCTTTACAGCAGGGAGCCACAAATTCCTTTACTCAGCTAGGAAAAAAATCCCTGAATAGCATTTACCTGCCTCACAGTCGATCAGGTTTTGTTCAGTCTCATGTCAGATATGAAGTCAAAAACCACCTTCTCTCAGTGCCACTACCAATACCACCCTTTCCTGCCAACATTCCTCAGTATTTCTCGGCACTGTGATAAATAATCCTTTTGCTGTGAAAATCACAAAAATTGAGGCTATCACAGGCCCAGAAGCAATGTACCCTGAATGTTGTTTGCTAAATTCAAACCTATAAAGAGGTGCTTGGGCTCCATTTCATCCCCCTATTTAAAAATGTTATATTAAACTGGTGCAGCTATGGTGTTGCCCCAGTACCTTTAAGGTAGCTACAAACATAATGTTACAGCATTAGGATATTTTGAATTTGTCTCTCTCACAAACTTGCAGGCAGTAAGGATACTAGAAGTCAGAAAAAGATGGAAAAGTACTGTCTTGCTGAAACTCTGAATGCTTGGGCAAAGAAACAGCAATAGCTACTGTAGGTTTGAAGTTTACCTTTCACTGGGGCAAGAGATGGCCGCAGGTTGTCCAAATGATGGAAAAATATCTTGTCACCTGAGGAACCAGGGGGCACAGAGGTTCCCACAGCCTCTCCGTTCAGACGGCTTCTAACACGCTTTGGTGGGTGGGGTTTTTTGAAGAGCTGAAATTCATCAAGAAACTAATGATCAAAAATTACAGGTTTACAAGGGCACAAGCTTAAAAAAGATCATAAATATGTCCAATATTTATGGGACATTTATTTCTAAAAATTCTGTGGGTCAGCAAATGTTACTTTACTGCTCTCAGTGTTTACTAATAACTCATAGTGAACATTTCAAAAAACTTCAACACATGCTATGAAAACCAACAAGGAGTAAAGTTGCTCTGCCCCCTCACGCTGTGGCATCTCGGGAACCTCACAGAGTCTGTGAGAGCCCTTTTCCAAGCACAGCACTAGCTCTGCAATTTATTGCAGCACAACTTTTTAATGTGCAAACCCAAACTGCCAGGCACATTACTAGTGCAAGAGATGGAATAAAGAAGACCCATTACATCGCGCAGGAAAGGAGTGAAAAAATGCACAGCAGCCATGTCACTGAGAGAGCCTGCCCTGGATCCTCCATGGGAAGTCACAGAAGGGAACAGCAAAACTCTACAGTTACAGAAAAATGTGCTCCAAGAGCACTCACCATCAACAAAGCCTTAAGGAAAGCTTAGAGTTTCCCAAGTTTATTGCAGTCTATTTCCTCCAGAAAAGCATCATGCAATTCTTGGTAGATCTCTGTTTGTACCTAACAGGCATCTGAAGATTCAGGCAGAGCTCTGGACTCAGCTGCAGTGCTCTTCTACTGCCCTGCCCTTTGCCCCAGTCCCTGTCTGTCCATCTGGCTTTAGCAGGGCCATGTCTGATTATCATCACAACCCAGGGACTGGTTATTACATAAGAGAAAACCCTACAGCCACAACATAATTAGATTATTGAGAGAGAGCAAGGATGGAAAGGAGAAAAGCCACAGTAGACAGATGAGCAGTTCTTAGCCTTCTTTCCAAGCAATGAGAGACAGACAGCTGTAAGTGGGTTGCCACAGGAAATATCCTGTGCCTGTCCTCAAACATTATGTGCTGAGAGCTGAGTTTAGGGTTTCCAACACATGGCTTGAGGTCCCAGTGGATTGCTGAAGGTATCTGTGGCTTTCACCAAATCTAGGATTGGAAATATTCACCAATGATATTTAAGATTTTCACTGGCTAGCACAAAGACTCTAAAGAAATGCCCAGTAAGAAAAAGCAAACCAAAACAGTCAACACTGAGACTCCCCCAAACCTGAACTCCCAGATTTAATATTACAATTATTTAATGTAATCTCTTGAAGGAAATACAAACTTTAAAGCTGCACCAAAACCAGGTCTTTATAGTTCTTTAACTACAGCTGTCCTACGAGAGTGAATCACCGAAGAGACTGGGGTAAAAAAAAGGAGCAGACGTTATTACAGAAACTATTTTATTACAGCATAACTTCAAATACCTCAGCACTAGGCATTACTTTGAAGTTGCACTTTGACTCCTCCCATATGACTTTGCAGCAAGAACATACTTTTTCTTTTTATGCTGATTTTTAGAGTTGAGCCATAATTCATTGTGCCTTTATTTTAAGGATGTAGAGGGGAGAAGAAAACATTTCTAACCTCACAAGCAAAGCCCAAAGTAGATCTTTGTGTAATTTATGATAGAAACATAAATGATTTCATATCACTGGAAGAATATTTATGGATAAACACTCCCAAGAAGGTTCACTCCTAAAACACCTTCCTATTTTCTAATAACACATTTCAATTTGAGTGTTAACTGGAAAATAAGAATTCTTCGAAGGGTATACCTGCTTTGGTATCTGTCCAAAGTTATTAATGAATCCTATGGTAGCTGTCTCTTTCAATGGATCATTGATGTTATATATGTCCACTTGTCCCTCATAGAAGAGATGGTGAAAGACATTTACAGCTTCTACTGCAGCAGGACCTTGCTGTTTATAGCCAAAGATCAAGTCAATCCACTCATGCAGGTGAGCACTCACAAAGTCACATTCCAGAGCCTGAAATTCAAAAGGCATGCATTAAAACTAGACAAACTGCTCATTGGTTGAGTTTACTACACCTGCCATGAGGAAAAACGCAGAACATATTTTGACATATTTTTGTTACATTTTGATAAAGCTTTTCATTGAAGCAAGTCTTGCCTCTAAGTACTCTAAAGCAAAAAAGGAAGAAAACACTGGTTCTACAGACCTTGGCAACAATCAGACATCAACCCTGAACTCACAGACTGGCCTTTGACTGCACAAATTGAGCTTAGATTAATGTGCAGTGCCAAGTCCCAACAGACGTTTTCTACTGTCATCATTAAAATTCAAATTACCTCCCGATGGACTCTGATAAACTCACGAGGATCTCCTTTTGCCCATGGAGGGAGTATTACATCACCAAGTTTAGTGCCATTTTGTTTGCAACCTGATAAAAAACAAAAAGAAGGAAAAAATTTGGAGAAAAGCACTGAAATTGAAATGCAACAGCAAAGACGAAAAAGAAGTTAAAAAAAAAAAAAAGAAAGAGAATCAAATTCTAATATCTTGTCTCTATAAAGGCAGCCATTTCAGTCTTTTTCAAAATATACTATGTCAGTTTTAAACATTAGGCAATAAAACATGAAAAATTCTGCCTCAGTTGTTAATGTAAGATTACTTTCAGGAGTAAAAATCCAAATATTCCTTGCTAAGGCTTCTGAAGAGAACATTAGCACTGTACATAGAATGAAACTATTGTTTTACTCCTGAGAATAGCCTGAACTCCTCTGCTCTGCAGCCAAATATTCATTTTAGAGCTAAGTGGTATCCCTCACAAGCTCCATGCCCAAGGATATTGGCGATTCCCCTGGTGTGCCCATGGCCTGGGCGCAATACGTTCATCTGTCCTGGACAGCCCCCTTCTCACTCTGAATGTTAAATGGTGGCATGTTGTGATTACCAAAAATATATTTGGTAATAAGACTCCTCAAGTTATATTCTGGTTCTGTCGCTTGTCAAGAGACAATTCCACACTTCCTAGTAACTCAGAGGAACATCAACATATTTCCAAGTTTACAGGGGCACACAAAAAACAAGTGCAATGCTTCAACAGAAACATTGCTTGCATCCTCAGACTTTGAATCTTCCTTTCTTTTCACCTGGAAGGAAGTCCCCTTCCACAAATTATCACATTCAAAAATATTGCAGTGTTTGACAATTGTTCCTAAAACAATTTTACTGTTTTTCCAAATGCTCAGTGAAGAATTTCTGTACTCCAATGGTTACAGCCCAAAATTACCAGATACACAGATAAGCAGACAAGATTTTTTCAGTAATACCAATGTTCTTCTGTGTAAAATACACCTGGGAGAGGTTTTGCAGGGTGTTCTTTGGGTTTTGCTTTTCTTTTTTTGTAAGGTTATGCTTAGTCATAAAACCTATTACTTGATTAATCTGTTATTGCTATTAGATTCACAGCATAGAGCTCAGAATATAAGAGCTTAGTGCCACTGTTAAGAGTGACATATAATAAGTAACATGCATCTCCTACAAACAACAGGTCTCCTACACGACTCCTGATGAATAATCACTGTCACAAAAGCTGTGACAATTCAAAAAACCTTAAGGAATACTTTCAAATGAAGTTCTAAAAGTGAATATTGCAAAACAGATTTTGCAAAGTTTAAAAAAATAAGCAATGAAGATGGTAAACACCATAATGGAATAGGCTACATGGATAAAAATGCAAAGCAGAGAAACTCCAAGTAAAACATGATCATCATTTTGAACTGGTAAAAAACCAAGAATTGACAAAAATACATCACTCCAACAAAAATCCTTTCAGGGACTAGTTCTGCAATTCACAGAAGACACTTTGTATTAACTGCTTAAAAAGAACACTCACTAATTGAGAAAATATCTCATGTCTCTCTGGCTCTGCTCTGCCACCCCTAGTGCTGCTATCAAGCTCTTATTGCTTACCTAGGTCAAAATTGTTGGAATTGAGCAGGAACTCGGGGAGGTAGAAGAACTCTGGGATGAGCTCTTTCACATCTGCCATGTTGTGCTTGGAGGCGGAGTACCAGGCCTCACGCACGCTGTGGAACATGCGGTCAGCCAGGTCGAAGTGACCACCCTGCAGGGCAGAGAGAGGAACAGAGGTCAGTGTCACAGCATCCCTCAGCACAGCAGGCTTTGCCAGGAAGGCAAATCAGAACATCCTCTGTCTAGTGAAGACACTAGAACATAGCACATTTCTTCCTCTAACACAATGGATCTCATCAGCTGCATTACTTTTAGGTACATGATAACAGAAAACATAGATACTGATATACAGAACTTTAAGAAAAAAGTCATCTGTCTGATTTCAAGTTTAGTCTCTTTCAGAGAAACAGCAAAATATTTTTCTCAATAAAGTTTGCTTTGGTTTTTGTCTGCTGTACTTTGTTCTGCATACATTTAGAAAAATGTTCAAACTACAAGGAAAAAAAAAGCTGAATTCCATCACATCTTTTTAAAAGACACATCAAAAACCTGCCAGGCAATAAGAACTCTGAGAAAAGGTATTTCTTCTATGATATTTGATGAAAGTAAAGCTGACTGATCATACTTCTCAGTGATGTCTGAAATACACAGCAGGAAAGAAACATGAAGGAGGTGATGTAATTTTTACCTGTAACCGTAAGAAAATCTGAGTAAAAGGCTCCATCCGGACAAGATAGGAAGCCACGATCATGGCTGAGGAATAGTGGGTCCCATAGTGATAAGCTGGGGTTTCCCCTGCCAATTAAAAAACATAAGCGTAGGAGAAATAAAGTAGTTAAGTGACAGAATCTGTACTAATGGAAAAAAACTCACTGTATTTTAAATACTCTGTGGCCTTAGACACATTCAAAATTAGAATCTGCAATTTTCATTCTCAGAAGTCTGAAAGCTTTGTGTTTTGTCACTTGAGTTCTGGCTGCAGTGCAGTAGCCCTAATTCAGTAGGGTTCTGCAGAGCAGTACTGAATGGTTACTAATTTTTTATTTTAACTAATTGAAATGTTGCAGTGCAACTATGGTGATTTCTGCTGAAGAAACATTTAAAGAAAATATTTTTAAAAATTTTTTGTCTTATTTTTAACTGTGGATTTAAAGTCTTGGACAGAAATACGTATCAGGACTGTTGCCTACAGACTTTGTACAGCTGTTACTTTCTTAATTTCCTGGCAAAAATCTGCTTAAGCACACTTGGAAAATACTGATCCATTTCTAGAAATCAATGTCTTTGCCACCTACTATTGTTTGACACAGAACAGCAATCGCAGTAGTTAAACAGGCCTCTGCCTTCAATAAAAGCACACAAGAAAACTTGTCTTGCCAAACACAAAAGTTTTATTTTCAATATATAAGAAAGCTCTAAAATCACGACCAAGTAATTTAATTGCATCTCATTCTGAGGCTTTTTTAACTAAGAAGTTGCTGTTTCCTTAGCCAAAAAACATGCTTTAAGATTAGAAATGAAGAAGCTAGAATACTGCTAATGCAGAAGTATTTGCATTCTTGGTACTACTTATTTTCATGCAGCTGCATTCAAACTGTATTTGTAGACACAGCTGGTTGTGTGCTTCACATGCCTGCCCATTCCAGTCTTTAGACAACGTTAAACCCATCTAAACGTGCAACCGTGTTCTCTTTGTTTTTACATATAAACAAGGCTGTCATACGGATTTAAAATAAACAACACAGAAAGAAAGCCAATCCCTTTGTTCTAATTTAGTCTTTGTTGGACAGCCACTAAAAACATGGCAGAGTTCTGCACATCCACAGCCAGACCACTTTACCCATAAAATAAAAATCCATTAATCCCTCCCATGATGTGACAAGCACGATGTGCTCCTCCTGCAGTATGGATTATTACTTACCATTGGGATCTTCCCAATCCTTGTATCGCTTCTTGTACTGGGCTAACCTGTCCTCTGTTTGAGCTCCCATGGGCTTGGCCAGGTTTCTGAATGTTTTGGGATTTGTAAGATCCAGTTCCTTTAAAAATAAAACAGACAACAATTTTACAGAACTAAACCAAATCCTTTTAACACTGCTGATTACCATAGTTAACACCACCTACCCCCTAAGGCTGTTATCCCTGCTTTCTACACACACAGTAGGTGCAATGTTGGATATGCTCAAAACAGTCCTTCAGTCTGATCCAAGAGAGCCAGCATGTTTTATTTTAAACCACATCTGACCTCTGCATAATTTTTGCCCTGCTCCTCTCATTCTGTCTCCAACTCTCCCTAATTTTTTCACAAATTCTCAACAAGTACCCTAACAATATTTTATGTAATGGTCTGGTTGGTGGCAATGGCTGTCCACAAAAGCATTAATAGGATGTTTCACCTTTTTCAAAAGCAAATTCTTTCACTGTGGGGCCAGATTTCATAGTGGCCCCTACCACAGTCTTATGGACAAGGATGCTTTCTCTGTGGGCTTAGCATACTTCAGGATACTCAGTTTAAAGCTAACACAGACATTTACACGAACTGCTGGAAGGTAAAGGGGGAAATGCCCCTCTCTGGATCCCAGCCCTCACCTGCCCACAGACCAGTAACGTCTGTAAAATCAACATAGCCAAGGTTCTCCAATACCCTCCCTGCTGGTAAGTGGGAGGAACAAAACAGAAACCTCCAACTTAACAAAGATTGCTGACAAGATGTTTTATTTACCTCAGAATCATAGTCTGCGAGGATCCAGGGAAAGACAGGGTACTGCATGAGGTCATTATAGGATCTGCCAGCCAGAGTGTTTAAGTGCATCAGGTACTGGAAGTTACTGATTTCTCCTCTCTTAAGAAAGACAGAAGAGCACAGTAAAGTTTTCACTTTACAACCATCAAATGTCAACCTGCCAGACTGTCAGTGTTCAGCTCTCCCCAAACATAAAAGCTTACTTCAATTTTACTACAGCCCTCTCCCTGCATTTTCAACAGTAGAACCGTTTCCTATTTGATGATATAATGAAATTCCACAAATTAAATGCTGAAATACACTTTCTATAACAGCATGTACCCCCTGCTAGAACAAGAGGATGCAACTTATGGTTACTGATTATTTACATATCACTATAAAATGTGGAATTTAATACAAAAAATACTGCAAAATTTTCATACTTACTTCCCATCTTTGAGTAACAGATTTTTCTCCCACTAAAGTGCTAAGCAAGCCAGACCTAGTGGGAAGAAGAAAGTGCATTTTTTGACTTTGCAGTAAGAGCTGGGTTACATCTTCACAAGACAACCCAAAGTTTAAAGAGTTGCAAATTGCAACAACTAGAAAAAACTCTCTGTTCCTTTTTGCTTTAGCAGTATCTTTTTTTAAAATTCTAAACACATACTGTGAAAATTATGCGTGTTAATTATGCAATTCAGTGCAAGTGGTGGCTGATGAGCAAAATATTTTTAACAACTTGGATAAATCTAATGGCTTCAGCACTCCAATTCCTTTCAGAATGTACCTGTATACTGATAATGTTAATTCTGATACTCTCCAGATAATCCTGACATTAATGCAAGCATCATTTATTGAAAACGGATGAGCTACAGTGTTTGTGAGGAACAGAACCACCTACCCTTGCTCTACGCTGGTGTTTGGTCTCTGCCCAGACACTGACTCTGAGCTGTCGGTCAGAGATGGCACCACAGCCAAAAACCTGCAGCAGCAGTTAAAAGATTATGATTAGTGCTTCTGTCCTTGGGATGTCATCTCCTGAGAAGCAGCATGCATTTAGTACAGTTACATACTTCCTTTAGAGCAGCTCCACAACATCTCCAACAATATTGCACGAGCCTATTCTCAATGAAGGCAAGTAGTGCCTTCTAGTGGCTCTTTCCTGCAGCAGTAAGGCGCTAGCAGGCACCAAAAAAGCCTCCACACAGGTATCTGTAAACATTAATGTTAAATATTCTAACTTATTTTACAGTACCTTTGATAAACTTTGTTTCTAACTCCTTTCTGGAAAGCTAGAAGATAGTTCCGTCCATCTCCTGAGAAAACTTCAATTGCAATTGGCTGAAAACAAAGAGAACAAACCCATGTCAACACTAACTTAGTCACCTCTGAAGGTCAGGCCCAAACCGGTTTAGTCATGCTACATGTGGCACCAAATTATGGTGAAGCAGGCTCTGCCTAACGCAGCCAAATGTTTTATTTTTGGACCACTGACATTGACTAACACACCCAATAAACTAAACCAGGGTAAATTCCAACAAGGATGCCCAGCCTAAATGCTTCAATTTCAACACAGTGATTAGCTTCACTTTCCAAATACTCATCAGTTATGTATTCATTTTAATTTTTTAAAATGACATAGTCAAAACACTCCGAATTTGCCTCCCCCTATCCAAATATGTTGTCCAAGTTACCTGCAAAAGGTACCTCCTTTTATGCACTTCCTTGATATCTTCATATGCAAAAATGCTGCAAGTTCTTTTGAGTTGACTTGGACCTTGCCTTGCTCCCCTAGGTATGATTGGCTCATGCATCCTGTAAATGAATATAAACAGGCAAGAGAGAAGTGATTAAAAAGAAGAGAAATTAAAAGAATTATCCTATTAATTCATATAAGAGTCCAGTTACAGAAACACAACTTAAACATTGATTTTCACAGTATACCATACTACAAATTGCTCAGTGTAAGCACATGCACCTGAAGCCTTCCTGCATCTTACATTACCTTGGAATTGACTCCTCAAAAATCTCATTGAATACTTCTTGTTCAGCTTCTAAGGATCAAGGAAACTCTCTATCCATGTACTCACTTTGGAGGCAGTGTCTCGATGTCCCGTATCTCCCTGGTGGCCGTCATGGTGAACCCATCGATGACGTAGAAGTGCTCTTTCCCAAAGAGAAGCAGCCCCTCGCTGGTGTCAAGGCCCTGAACCCGAGCACAGCGGTACATGTGCTGGATCTGTGAGGAAAAGCAGATGCTTAGGGAAAGCAGATTAAGGAGCTCAGACCACTGCCTTGTTAGAACAAGTCCCAGACACTGCTTTATCACTTGTAAATATAACAAAAATCCTGTCATTCTCTCCTTTAATCAGACCTAATACCAGTGACTAGCAACTAGGGAGGAGGTTGGATAAAGCCTCATTGGTGTGATATACATGTATCTATTCACCAATTTATCCACTTGCACTATGCTGCCTGAACATATTTTAGAACCTGTAGCCTACTCAACCATGATCACAATGCTATTTACTGGTATACTTCAGATGGACAAAGTCTGAAATACAAAATACACAGCATGGTAAATCAACACTGATCTTGGGGATAAACTACTACTTATCAAAGTTTCCCATTCTAATGAAGAAAACAATTAATTAGGAACAGTGTGCAAGTTCAGCATTTATATTTTCAATGTTTATTTTCTATCCTGATCATTAAGTTGACAGGACAATAAACCAAGCATGGGATGGCTTATAGCCTTCATTTCAGGATAGGTGAATTTTTCCCTTGCAGGCAAAAGGTAAGGAAAAAAAAAAGAATGTTTCCAGTACAGTGTTTTTAGGGTCAAGCACACATTTTAAGGAAGAAGCTGATGAAATATACAGATCAGGAAGGTATATAGGACATTTATTCATGCTTGTGATCCGTAATAAAGAAATACCAATGCAGTAAGTTCTTAGTGTGTTTGAAGTACACAGTACCTTCTCTCCTTCTTCAAGAAGTCGAAGCAAAGTTGTATTGTCAGTCTTCTCCTCCTCATCAATCGAACTCCCCTCAGCAATTTGATCCTGTGACTGGTCCTGGTTCTCATCATCTCCTCCATCAGGAGCAGAGCGAGATCGTTTCAGGGGAGGCTTCACCAGGCCTGGAAATGAACAGAGACAGACAATAAACTTTGCAAAACCTCTAATCTTTCGAATTACTGACCTACTGCTTAGAGAGAAAAACAAGAGTCCTTCAGGACTTATGCTTGTCTTAATGCATATGCATGTGGAGATGACAAACCAATCAATCTAACCTTTGACTCTTGCAATAGTGTCCTCCCCATGCTCTGGCTCCTGCTGAGTGGTTTCACCCACTGTGTTCTCTTCTATGGCGTCCTGGAAGACGGCAGGGTTTCCGGAAGCCAGGCGCATGTAGTACTCTTTGCTGTCATAACTGATGGCTCTCCGGTAGCGAGCAGGTTTCTTGGGAATAATGGAACAAATTGCTTGGTCAGCCAGCTCCTCACTCAGTCCCTCAGTGAAGGTGTTTCAGGAACAGGGTGTGCAGCACAGTGCATGCCTGTCAAGTGTTTTGTGCGTGCTCATATACCAACACAGACAGGAACAGAGATTCTTCAGGAGATCTGCTCTCTGGGCTGATTTGCAAGGAGCTACTCAGCCACTCAAGCAATAATGGGGTTGCAGAAAAGCCTGCAGATAGAACTACAACACAGGGAATAAGTGTAGCCAGTATGTCATGAACTGTGATAAAAGGCTGGGATTCTAAAGCCTAAGGTTATTGCTCAGAAGGCCATTTTATCATCTTTTTAACTCCTGACCAACATATGCAGCTAATTTGTTAGCCAGCTGACTTATGTTTTTGGCAGTAATTTGAATAAAAAATTGCCTCAAGAAGATGCAGCTATGTGGAAGCTGGTATGAACTAAAAGCACCCAGGGATCGGCTTTAACGCTCAAAAATTCTTCATTAATTCAGTTGCTTTTTTTTTTAGTAAAGTTTCTGATGGCTTATGGGCAGGAGACTGGCATGAGAGTATGAGCATTGTTTGTACCTATGGGTGGTGGTGGTTTTGGTTTTTTGGGGGAGGGTTTGCTTTGCTGAGCCTTTGGTGGTTTGGGGTTTTTTTGTGCGTGTGTGGTGTTTTCTTCCTCTTTGTCCCAACCTACATCACAGGCTAATTCTTATGCTCCTCACTTAATTAAGGAAGCAACATTCACAATAGAAATCAAACTATGTTTATTACAAGTTGACGCTCAAGATGATAAAGATATTAAGATCAGCAACACGGAAATTTATTATTCAGGTCAGATTGGCTGCCCCCAAAACTCAAGGTATTGAAATTTAATTTGTTAGCTTTATTTAACCAAGTTTTCACTCCTTATCAGTAAAAAAATGCCACTTAGATGATGCTTAAAATGTCTGTGGAAACAACTTATGTATAATCTACAAAGGTAAATCCTTAATAGCACTGCTAAGGTCAAGAAAGGAAAACAGTAACAATTTATATTAGGTATTCTGTATAATAGAATTACTTGCATTGATATGAATTATTTTCTTGTTGAAGGTCATTCAAAATGAGTGAATGCACATTACACACTGTACTTAGTGATGGGCAAGACTGCGACTAACAGAGAAGGGTGTGACACTGAAATGCTGGCAGAGAAGCCACTTCCAAGCATATCTGTTCTTTTCAAGACAGGGTTCATATTTTGAAAGCAAATGTGTGTATTTTGTTAGTAGCAAAACTGAGAAGAGTCAGCTAGGACAAAATAATTATGGGCTTTAACAAAAGTCGGCGTTTTACAGCCCATTATGGCCAAAAAGGAGAAAAAATGCTTCCAAGATCCTCTCTTAGAAGGAAACACTTTCCCAGTAAGTGATTGTGTTGCCCATTACTAAACGTGTTCCACTGACCATTAGTTCAAGTCCCAAAGCGACAACAATCCACACAGTGAGAACAGTGGTAGCACAGTCCAACACAGCCTGTTAGTGTGCAGCAAAGAAGGGAAAGACTACAGAAAGTTTTATTAGGTGAAGGTTGAGGACAGCAGTAACATCTTCTAATGTGATTACTGAAAAAACCCTTAGGCCTGGAATTATTTACTGAAAGAGCAAGTTGAAAGCCAAAAGTAGAAGCCTTGTTAAGATTGCCTAACATGCAGGAGGAGGAAAAGTTGTATTTATTTTACATTCTTTTGGTCAGTCTACTTGTTTCTTTACCTTTTGAGGAATGGTATCATCAGATGTCTCAGGAAGTCTGCTTGAGAAGTCAGACTGAAAACAGGGCATCAATTACATAAGCATCAGAGAAAGAACACTTTTGAGAAGAACGTATGATGGCATGTTCTCTATTTCATGTGAATTAGACTGTCACTACAGCTGCTTCTGTCAGACCACAAGCAGGCAAAAATATCTAATTTAAACTTTTATTAGTTTAAAACTAATAGACTGCTATGTTTTCTCTGTTTTTTTAAAGGACTTTGACACTCAGGCTTAATTTGAGGGAAAAAAGTCCTGCATGCATACACACATACCTAAAAAGGCACAATAAGGACTGCTTCATTTCTTAAAAAGTGTTCCAAGATTAACAGGAACTAACCGCTAAGTCTTCAATGGGCATGCACATTTCTGCTACAAAGCCCACCTTCATCTTCATGGATTGATGAAAGTACCTCTCACAAGTGCACCCAAACCAAGGCCTGTAGTCTTTTTTTCTTCTTTCATTTTTTTTCAGATTGCTGTTTTCCACATTATCTAGATTAAGGCCAAGAAGCCAGGCTGAAACCTCATATAGTTATGGTACCTTCAGCCTCTGGAGGCTTGTGAAGATGCCTGTGCTGTTTGCTGGCAGGATCACTCAGCACACCTCACCTTATGTTACAATCTCTTCAAGTTTGCCTTGTTTTGAGCCAAGTGATTCAGTCCCTTTCCTAAATATACCATGAGGAACAATTGGACTTTACCAACCATTTAGGACATACAGAGTACCAGGTCATACCAACAGAGTAAAAAACTACCAAAAAGAAAACGGATATTGCAACAGGGTGTGAAATCACCTATCCCGAACTCCTGAACACTTACCAGCAAGTTTGTTTCCTGCTCAGCCTCGGGCATGTAGGGGTACTGAGTATAAAACATGTCATTCCGCACCATCTTTTTCCTCATTCTGCAGGGACCCTCTGTCATCTCCAGCATCCACTTGTCCAGGTGGGAGCCGATGGGGGGGCCCCACAGCCCTCGCTCTCGCAGTAACTCGTACTCGATTTGGGACCACTCCTCCGTCACGTATTTCAATGCGTTCTGCTGACGCTGGACACAAAGACATTTGTAAATTCACTGAATTTGAAAAAGGACTTAAAGAATGAAACCAAAAATTGTTTTGGAGGCCTTGTTGTCTGTATTTGCACAGGAGAAAGAAGTTCAATGAAGCAAACTTTAATGGTTTCTTGGAGTTTTTTTTAACAAATTGCTTTGAATGACCTGTTTCTCACAGAAGTTATTTCCTAAGATTTATAGCACATAGCTCAGCAACCAGTTTGACCACATGTCTTTGGGAATGTTTGGCAGACACTACAGGGTGGAAGGATTTCATTCTGGAAGGCACTGACCAGCCACTTTCTATCACTGCATGATACCGTAAGATTTTCTTTGTATTACTATGAAAGTAGCATTTGGACTACTAATGCTTCTCCACACTTCCTCTTAGTTTTTCTACAATGCTTTAGAAAGACAGTGTATTTCCAATCTCTCTTTTTGTTCCCTGATCTGGTTTTTTTAACATTTCTAAGGAATTTAAGCTTCTTGAAAAAAAATTCCAATTTAATATGTAATATTGCTACAAGAGTTTTCATCTATGACCAGATCAAAATGAGTTTCCTCATTTGTTTATTTGATTGCATCTAAAACCCCTTAAAGATAACAACTGTAAGTAAATATTCAAGCATTTCACCTGTGAGAACCCAATATTTCACCAGCCTCACACTGAGAAATGGTATTGGTATAACCTAATAGGCCAAAGTGTCAGGTAATTAATCCTGCAGGCCATCCATACCTCCTGGTATTCTTTATACTGCATATCAACCAGGTCCCGAACCACTGCAATGTGAGTAAACATCCACTGGGAAATTTCCTAAGACAAAAACAAGACAACAGACAATGACACTTTTAAACAAAAGTTTGTTTGAATAAAAAAGCCTATGAATACATCACCTTGCTAAACTTGCTCACAAAGAATACTTTCTTTAAAAAAATACTTAGATGATGAATTTCCAATTACTGCACACAACAGTGTTTAGGTTTCTGTTTTGTTTTGTGTTTTCTAAGGGTGTTTTTTTTGAGGTGATAAATAATTGTACAGCAATATCCTTTAAAAAAGGAACTGGCAAACATTTGGAAATATTCGAAACACATTATTAACTGTTCAGAACATTCCCAAACAGCCAAAGACTGTCATTGACAAATACTACTTTTCCCTTTTTCCTAATATTTTGTGGATGCTGTCTAGTTTGCTGGAAATCCTCAAGACACCCATCCATCCTCACTTAGTCCCACTCTCTGTTTTCACTTATGGCTTCCTCTACTGACACAAGCAGGAACAGCTCCTGTCAGCTCAGTTTGTGAGGTTCTTCCCTTTCCCTTTCAGTGTATGCCTGCTCACCAGGAAAAGGACTGAGAGCAATGAGAATTCATTATTTTATCAAAGCCATTGACTAGTTTTCAGCTCAGAAAGAGAACTAGCAACATTTTTTTCCACAGAACTTTCAAACCCCTCTTTCCGGCTTGAGGGCAGGATGGAAGAAAGGATCAGTATCTGTATCACAGCTTCCATTTCAGTGCAGTATTGCAAACTGAAATTAAGACCCAGACTCCCACAGTCATGAACCAGAAGCAGCTGAGTAGTCTCACCAACAATGAAGGATTAACTCTTGGCTTAACGTTACAGATATGCAGATGGACCTACCAAATTAGGACACACAGAAGCAAGAGGCCCAGTCTGGATAGCGAAAAAAGGGAAAGAAAACCAACCACCAGATAGTACTTCACACCCTGCAAGATTCCCTGCTTTGGGATATTTACCGTGAGCCCTGAACGTACACTGCTGGATTTTAGACTGGTTGTTATCACAAGGTAGAAATTACCTGTGTAGAGAGGTTGTGTTTACTCAGCCCACTCTCCTTGCGGTTTCTCCTGGAACCAGTTAGTTTAGAGAGGCCAAATCCACTGCTGACTCGTGAAAGTTTGGACTGTGTGGTTGGAATCAAAGCCTCTCCTCTACTGATGCATTTTTTCTCATGAGCTGAAAAACAAAGCGTTAAGAGCACTTAGGGTTTTTTTTTTCCCCTCCTCCCATTGCACTTGTTTTTTAAAACAGTTTTTTAAAACCTTTTCTGTTGCTTCAAAAAAGCGTAGCTCTAGACAAACCATTTCTGCAAATATAGTGACCATCAGGGATATACTGGAAACCTGAGCAAACATCAGCGAGGAACATAGCATATCTAGAAATAAAAGAGACTACAAAAAAAAGGATTCCAGGTTTCCAAATATGTTTTTTGTACATCCAGGTTAACCTCAATTACTTCAGAACTGTAAAATCATCAAATGAGTCATGCCTATGGAATCTTAATTTCTGCTGTCTAAACTCTTCCTAAGTCAGTTGAGCATCAGTTGATCTTTATTGCATGGATGCAGAGCTAACTTGTGCTTAACTTGTTGTCCACCAGAATTTCCAGGTCCTTTTCCTGCAGAACTGTTTCTTATGCTGAACAGATTGCCCAGCCAAGAATTAGTCGCAGCATCACTGCCCCTAGAAGGACCGCTCAGCCACCCATTTCCAACCTCATCACCAGACCAAGAGCTTGCAGGCTCCACTTGGACATGCTCAAGAGGATCCCCCTCCCTGCCTGGCACATCCAATTCTGGAAATGGTAACAGAGATCACACCAACCCAAGGGTTCATGGCAAGGAGCTCAATGCCTCCACCACTGTAATCTACAACATGCTATTTCCTGGTTCACCAACACAGGGCCCTGGGCACTGGAGTGCCAGAATATCCTATATGGGGTCCAGTTTCTGAAGGATTCTGTTACACAGTGACAGTTTAGAGTATCTACAGCTACAAAAAAGTTAAGCCTATAACAAAACATCCAGTGCATACAGTTCACTCCAGAAATCCACCCTTCAGGACAGACAAATTAGCAGTCAGGACTTACCCAAATGATTTTGCCAACACTTTAAACTCGCTTCCTCAATGAAAGGTCGAGCAACAGTTATATCCACTTGGCCACGATCATTGACAGGCAGTGTCACTTTGAAAACTTCTTCCAAAACCTGTTTTTTACTGTGGATCAGCTCTGTCCACACTCTGTTTATGGCTTTTAAAAGAAGCTGGCGACCTGCATAAGTACAAGATCACAAACAGCAAGCTCTCTACAGTGCTCCTGGAATTCGTATTTTTACAGTAATGAAATGAATAATTCCTGCAATTCCCCCTTACACGATGTGTGAAATGCCTTTGGCCAGAGTGTCTTTTTTGACATTAGTATGCTATCAGAAAGCATCTAACACTTAATTTTGGCAATTTTTTCTCTGTGAAATTGTAACAGTTGCTCTGATTAACTGATTCATCTCCTACATCCATCGATTAACAAAATGAGACTGAAAAAACCTTACAGGAGTCTGTGTCTATAAATATATATATAATTCTATATATACATTATCCATCAGCATTTTTACATATAATATGTGCCAAAGTACCTGCATAAATATTAACTACACACATTTAAGAATCACTGAATACTTTCTTCCACAGCTAGTTCATAAATTTCCTCTGAGCAACAGATTGCAAGGATGCCACGAAATAGTAATTGTATAGTTTATACCATATATGTTTTACCTTAAAATGAGCCACTTACATTGCATTTAAAACAGTGCATATAAAACAGTATTTCTATTCTGGAGTACATCCAGAAAACAATGAAGAGCTCTTACTATTTTAACAAAACAGTAATTTATCCTCAATGTGTCTAGCTTGGTATTTCCGAGTATCTTTTCATCTATTTTTTATATATTTTTATACAAACACAGTGCCCACCCTACTCCGGAGAGTAACTGGGTAAGATACACACAGAACCCCCCACTCCAAGTCACTGGGGTAAAAGATTAGTGATGACAATACAGAAGTGGCATTATGAGACATCTGTGGCTTTGTCATTCTCAGATTACCTTCGCTGACATCTTGATTGTAGACTCCATCTGGTTCTATATCAGAGGGTATCATAATGTGCCAAGTTGTCATCCTGGCTTCTGCTTCCAATCCAAACCCATCTACATTACTACAAACACGATGGATTAACAACCATCAGAATAAAAAGACACAAAAACCCAAGCCAAGCTAAAGCATTTGATTCCCTGCAATAGATTCACAAAGATTAATACACTTCTACAGCAAAGCATCTTCGCTTCTGTCCATTTGAGGTTTGACAATCTGTGGTCACAAGCTGAACTGAAGGTTTATGAAGGAATGATGTGCCATGGACACTGGTGTCACTAGATGGTGATACTTGGAAAAACACAGAACAGACAAGGCCAGAAATGGAGAACAGTGGGGTTTGATGACTGTGGCCAAGCGTCTTTGGACAAAATACAAGTTGTGCATCTTCTTGGAAAGAACTAATGAAGATGCCAGGCTGGCATTTGCAGCAGTGCAGGAAAGTGGGTGTCTACAGCATTTGTCACTGGCACCTGATTTAACACATGACAGGACTTACTCAATGCTATACAGAGGAAATACCAGGATATGGAACTTGTATGAAATTATTCAAGAGACACTAAATCCAGTGACAGGACCTCCTGCCTATTAATTGCCAACCACTAGTGTTTTCTTCTATCTTTAATAAAACATTTCACATTATAAAAGGATAATAACAAAATAGTTGGATAAACACGTATGTCAATATTTAAAATACCTCTGCAAAAGGAGGTAAAAACGTTCTCTATTCCCAGGATCTTCAAACCCAACTTTGTCTCAAAATGGATCTCCTAAGCTTGCTTGCAACTCACTGGTTGGAAAATTATAAACAATCCTCCAAAATTTTCAGACTTAGTTGCAAGGTGAGTAAAAGAAGAGGTCATTTTAATACTTCAGTACAGCCCTGGTTCTGGAATGAACTGCAGCCTGAGATATTTACCTTCCCACATGCAGATTAATCAAGCAATGAGCTAGGCAGCTGATGAACTCTTGATCATGATTTCCAGGTCCCAGAATTAAGTTCCTGTTCACAGTAAGGACCCTTAGGGAATCAAGGAGAGCCACTTGCTGAGGAACAGTTTTGTGCGCTCTTGAGAATTGATACAGGATGGTTCTGTTCAGGCAGTGATAAATGGCATCCAGTGAGAGTCCCTGAGATCTTCTTTTTGACTGATAGGAAGTAAAAAAACATGGTCAGAAGTGGCAGAAAATCATTCTACTGGCACATAATCTTCCCTTGAATTGACCCATGCTCATTTTTCAAAATCTGCATTTTACTGTAAGTGTCAATTCCATGAATTTCAAGGACTGAAATGACATTAATGATGATACACTTAGAATTTTAACATCTATAAAGATGCTGCTGATTTCTAACAGTAAGTCTTCTAACACTCTCCAGTAGAAGAGTGTGAGGAAGCTTCCCAAAAATGTCAAGGTAAATTTAGGGAGATTCTCAAAATTGAGGTGAGGCATGTTTCAGTGTTTATTTGGGGGAATTTCTGAAAAATAATGTCATCTGAGAGCAGTTTTACTCAATTGCTCTTCCCAGAAAGATGTGCTAAGAAAGCTCATTAAAGAGAGAGTAAGGCTGAGAAAGAAAAGCATGTTTCTGACCCAAACATGTATCACTAGTAGATTGTGTAGTGACATCACTCTATGCATTTCAACATAACCTGCAAAAATGGTTTTTCAGGCAGGGTAATAGAAAAAGTAAATAAACTGTTACCTGTGCAATGAGCTGGATTATGAAGTCCACAAGAAGCTTGGATTCTTTGTTGAACATGCCCTGCCAAAGCTTATCTACCACACGCTGTGTAAAATAAAACACATTGTTCACCAGCACTTGGTAGCTTCCTCCACTTGTTATAGGCAGAGATGCATCTTCACCTAGGTAATAAAAAACCCCTAAGTTTTCTATATTTATCAAAAAAACCCCATCTGCAGAATTACATTCACATTAGTTTATGCTTTCTAGACTTCCATAAAAGAGGAAGAGATTCAATCAATGAAAGCTAAACCTCATGGCTTCCCCTACAGTAAGACTTTCCCTTTGATGGTAAGCAAACGTGGTTCTGGATTTTTTTTTTTTTTTAAAAAGCGATTCTGGATTTTAAAAAAACATGATTCTGGATTTATTTTATTAATGCACTGCACCCAGAGGAAGACAAATTACTGGTAAGAAATGGGGAACCTTACAAGCACTGTTGAACAGAAACGCATAGAGACCCTGACACCTGGGATGGAGGCAGAGCAGACCAAGAGCTCCTGGGAAGTCCAGCAGACCACCATGAAATGTGACTGGGCATCCTATGCCATGTATTTCTTCTGAATAACCTATTTTACAGCTTTGACACAAGCCAGGAAGGGAGGGATTTTGCAAGCACAGCAACATCATTTACATATTAAAGGAAAGGAAAGGGCAGGGGAACAAAATTAGGACAATTGAGTTGCAACAAATCAGATCAACAAAAAAGAGAAAGTCACAGTGTCCAAATCAATAGATTGATAATTAAACTTTGTTATATTACCCAATAAAACATCAGCTGCAAGTAGGTGGTCCATCACTCCATCCAAAACATATGTCTGAAACTCCTTCTGCTGTGTTCGTGTTGATCTTTCAGGGGAAGCCTGAAGAAAGATATTAAGGTAATTAATATCTCTGAGCAAATAAGAGGGAGAGGGGGTTTGTTCTAGGTGATTTTCCCATTTCTTGGCTCCTGCGAGCTAGTTTTTATTCTTCTCTTAGCTTTCTGTCTCAAGCAAAAAGTTTTGGCTTTATCAAAAAATTTAAGCATGCATGTCGAGTATACACTGGCTGCATACAGTCTTGCAGAGTAGGCATTATTCCTGTTTAAATCCAGGGAGCTTATGTTCTGCCATAATAGGAACTGGAAAAGCACACATTCTGAACAGGTGCACAGAACTCTTCACTATAAACACATGGTTAACCTGTGATCTCCTCAGCTGACAGTCGCCTCCTTTAGTAAACAATGAGTAAAGGGGACAGATCAAACATTTAAGTTGTAGAAAGAGAAATAACAGTAACTTTAGCAGTGTGCACCTACCCAACCCCATTCATGCTAAGGGGCCAGGAACACTGGCCAGTGATAACAAGTTAAAAGAACTGTAAAGAACTGCAGTCATCTGAACATGGCCTCAAATATGCTTCCCAGTGGGAGTTTGTGGATAACTGATGTCTTCTGACATTTTGGGTTTTTTTGCTTTGTGACTGCAGAGAAGTGCTCAACTGCCCCAGGAAATTTTTTAGGAAATATACAAGCATGGTCCAAAATTCCTGCAGCTTTCAAAAAAAAATAAGGGAGACTCAGCAACATAAGATCAGGTAACTAACAGGTAGGTCAAGGAGAATAAGAAGTTATGTGAACATTTCAAAATGTACTGTCTGAAGGTGTAGGCAGTTAAATAATAACTGAACTCCTCACCTCCTTGCCTCACCATTAACAGGACAATGCTTTCTTCAAGACTTATGAACTTCAGAAGTTAATTTACAGCAAGATAACACAGTTATTTTGTGAGGTTTTATAGCACGTGGCTCCATATGTCTTTTTATCTAACTGGCACCATCTATGGCATAATTTCTTTTTATCTAACATGAACAAAACAGAAATCTTAATATTTCTGCAGGTGTTTTATATTTTCAATAAAGTCAATACAGATGTCATGGTCAGAAAGGTGCTTAACAACTGAATCATACTCCACAAAAATAAAACTTGATGAAAGATACAACTTCTCACGCTGGTTATTCAAGCCATCAAAGAAAGGTGAACAAACTACTGTTTATGAAACGCTAGTGTTTCTTTCTTTTTCCACTCTCATTTCATGACAATTCCACTGAATGTCAGGTTATCACTAGACTAACTTTGAAATGTAAATAGAGGAAAACATTTTAGGGAATAAGGTGTCACAATTAAGCTCATATAACAAAACCAAACCAAAACACAAACCCCAAAGAAACTCTACCTCTAGCAGAAGGTCCACCAGTGGAGTCTGTTTGCTGGCTGGCGTGAGACACAAGTTATCAATGATCATCACACGCATGAAGTCAAACACGAACTTCTTAGCAGGGTGGTTGGTCAGGTATGTCTTGGTGCCCACATTGCAGTATTCTGATTGGCTCCTGTTCATGCCAGAATCAGCTGCAAAGGCTTTAAACTCTTCAGCTGGGGACCCAGCTTCATCATCAAGATCAGTGACCTGTAAAAACCAGCATGTTAAAACTGTAGAGATCAGCAAATTAATGGCATTTTCTTCACTTCTTTGTTCTTTGCTTGTCTTTCTAAGGTTATTGCACTTTACACTTTGCTTCTTAAGAAGCCTTTTTAAAAGATTATGATGTTCAGGATCAGTTCCCCAATATGGAAACATCCAGTTTTGGATTCTCAAGGCAAACAATGATCAGTGAAGACTGGCATGAATTACATTTCATGTTCGCTGACCAACAGAAGTACTTGGGCAATTTCTAGATACTTTGCAAAAATAAATGTTCGCAAAAATAAATGTTCTTATTGCAAAAAAAAAAAAAAAAATAAAAATTGAGAAAGTTTTTAACTAAAGCAGTTAAAATAAAATCAAGACAGAAGTCAACTAAAAATGGCCACCAAGCTTACATAACATAAAACAAAAAAGGAACTGAGCCTTTTTTTTTTTTAATACAATACCTTCATCAGAGTGCAGTTATGGGTAAGCCGGTTTCCCAAAAATCTCTAAAAGAAGAAGAAGAAAAAAAAAAAAGGGTCTCCACAGCTTTCCCATTTCTGATGAACAGAAACCTTTGAAAGGATAGCTCTTAAAGAGGACTGTAACAAAAGCACAAACAGCAACGAAAGCTGTCAAATCCAGAAGACTGACTCTTTTTATGCAAGCCCCTTCTTTAAAAGGAAAGAGGAGGCAATATGATTTCCCTCAACAGGCTTATTGCATCACCAGCTTACGTGTGAAGTAACCAAATTTTTTGAACATTTGGTCTGCTTTAGCTGGAGAGTACTCTCAAGAAATTAAGAGAAGCCCAAATATGTATTCTTTCTATTTTTAATAGCAATCTCAGAAAAGCTGAAACCTTTTTTAAAGAGTTAAGAACCTTCTCTCAAGGCTGAATTTAGACTATAATGTTTTGTTGCAGAAATCTGGCTGATATTCAGCTATTTCACCAGGAACTGATTAGTGTTACACATTTGGGCATAAAGAAACACTGGAGGAGTAAACCAATTTGGAGTGAAGAGCACCCTCAAACAGCAAAGTGCTCAAGTTGCTGGGCAGCTACACAGAATTTCAAGGGATCTAGTAGTTAAAGCCTGCCCAGAGACACAAGGCTCCTCTAAAAACTCTGTACAAGTCAATGCCAAATCAGCATGAGCAATTTGTAAGTGGCACTTTTTTTTTTGAGAGAGCAAGCTCCTAGAATCTACTTTAAATACAAGTTTAACATAAAAGCAAAAAAACCCTGTCTTTATGAGAGACTCATCAACAGGCACTGTTAAAAATTGATCTCCTGTTTTTATTGACAACAAAACAATAGCATGTCACCAGTTATTATTTCCTGAAGTTTTTTATCATACTCTCCATAGTTCTAGCATTTGGCAACCTCTAGACACATTATCCTTCCATGTTCTTAATAAAATTACTTTTAGATGCTGGCTAACAATATCTGGTTTTTTTCCTTTCCATTCATATTCTAGAAATGGTATCATTTGCAAATGACACTAAGCTCAAAGAAAACTTCAGGCAGCAATGCAAACAAAGTTGAATTCACACCCTCTCCTGGCTTGAACTCAGTAGTTTCAGGAAATACAAGAACACTGTTTTGTGGATAAACCACGAAAGCAGAAATGGGAAGTGTGAGGAAAAAGAAGTTTCAGGTTTCATCACATCCTCCAAAGCAGTGGGCTGACTCAGTCTCTTTTGTTGTTGTAAATCTGAGCTAACATTTACCATATGATTGAAAATAATGGTGAACTAGAAAATAAGCAAACTGTCTGTTGCCCCTAAAATGCTGTTTCAGATGTCACTGCAAAACAACTGCCCCGCAGTTTAACACACTCTTCTCTCAGTTCCACAACCCAAGTACAAAATATCCAGCCCAGCTCCGATGATGAACTCTAGTGCAAGGTGAGTAGTTTTATCTTGGTATGACCAGTAATAGATGAATCCTCAAAAGTAACACTCAGGTGAAAAATAAAACAGGCAAGCGGTTGGGTTTCCTACCATCTCAGAGTAAGGTCGGATGTTGAAAGGAAACACTGTTGCTGCCAGTGCACACAGGAACTCTGGACTCATCCACAAGGAAATGAGGTCTGGTACATTGTGATACAAATACCGGAAGAACTGCATCAAGGTGACTGGATATTCCCGAAGCCAAGAGCCTTCTTCCTCTGACTGCCAGGGCTGAGGTGAGAAACAAACACCAGATTAGCACAGACAGCACCAACAGAAGAATACTTACTTCAGAAAGGAAGAGCACGCTTTCAAGCATGTCTCAAACAGGAGACCAACCACATTTTACAGCATATCATTGACCATAAGCAAGAATGTGTGCCCTAACACATATTGACTCAGAAATATGGGCAAACATGACCAGACTGAAGCCAACCCAAAATGTGACAGCACATCTGAACATACAGCTGGTGACAGCACACAAGACACAGAACATGTCTCTAAGCATGTCTCAAGTGTATCCAAACAGGTGAGGACCAAAGACCATGATGGGTCACCGGGAGAGAGACAGAACATGTGACAACAGGAACTGGTACTGCAGCAGGTACACTTGTCCAGAAGATGCTTGTTACCTTAGGAGAAACATGCAAGCAATAGAGCATATCACGTACACATGATGACTGAACAGGTGACAACCAAACAGGTGCTGCTTTTCAAGCTCTTCAGGAGGCAATTTTCAGCAGATAACACATTCTGGCTTCAAGGAAATACAAAATTTTCCCACTGAGAAACCAACTTTCCCTACTCTTAACATTAGACTCAAAAATGAGAAGATGACACATTTCTCTGGCAGTAAATTCATTTCCTCTGGCATGGGGCTATTCATAGTCAGGGGACTTCACTGCTTGGGGAAGGTTCATGCACGAAATCTGCAACTCACATAGCTCTGAGCAGATGGGACAGAGAGTCTCAAACATTCCCCCATGATGTTAATCGGGAAAGAAATTCAATTAGCTCTGCCAAGGACATCCTATCCTTCTGCTTTCTTGTTTTGTTTTAACTGCAGCTAAACAGAAAGCCTATCCTTTTCGTGAAAAAGCAGTGTTAATTTTGTGGCTACTAATATTTCTACAGATACTGGAAAAAAGTAACAGAAAAACCCAGGAAAATGACAGTTTTTGCCCAAGTATTATGAGCCTAACTCACAGCAAATTTTGTCGTAACACTAACAAAACCTCAACCTTTCTAATTTGGCTTTTGATCATGTGGAAAATTTGAACAACTCAGTGTAATCAAATGCAAGCAAAATTTTTTATGCTTACAGAATTCAGCATGCTTCTCAGCATTCCCAGTAACAAGAAGGCAGCTTCTGTGCAAACGCTGTGTATTGAGGAGGTAACAGTGCCACAGGAGGCAGGAACTCCAAATATGAATGTCCAAATGGAGTCTAAATCAAACTGTAAGAGGTGAAAGAGACGAAGACAACATGAAATAATCCCCTTCTGTGCAATTGTATATTGCTTTTTATTACAGATACAATACACTCATTTGGCAGTATATAAAAAATTAACTGTTTTACATCCTCCAAACTTTATCTCCGAACTTCATATGATCATCATATGTCACTGAAGAAAATTTCTTTCAACAGTGAGCTGATGCAACTGCAACTCTTACCTTCTCACTTATTTCTCACTTCTCACACCTACAAAGTATTGCAAGTGTTTTGAAACAAGACTTGTCAGCACATGTGCTGCACAATCAACTTAGTTGACTCACATCTAGCAGTAAAACTCACATGGTATCCCACAGAAAATAAAAGATATGAACAACACAAACAAATCAAGCCGTATTTTCCAGCAAGTCTAAATAATTAAATAAAGTTAAAATAAAAGGGGACCCAGTGTCCACCTCTAGCATTAAGAGTGCTACTTAGTAGTTGAATCTAGTTTCAGTTTAACAGTGCCATACTTCAGCACTGTAGGCAGATGTGTGAGCTTTATGCCTCTATCTCATGGTAGCACAGCACTGAATGTGTTGTCAAGTATTCCTCTTGAGAAAGCAGGCAGGTAGAACACCTTCTGATTTGAAAGTTTTACTTTTCAGTTTTCAGTGATAAATAAATGTTAGCATAGCACACATTCTAAATAAGCACCTTGTCTATCTGAAGTGTGTGTGGCTTTTCTTCATAAAGCACAACCCTGGGGTTTCCTAGCACTGTGGTAGGTCATATAATACCTACTCACTTACTTCAAAAATGTGCAAAACAACCTGTTCAGAATAAGAACAACCAGCATTTTTCAGCAACAACTGAGTTGTCTCCCTACGAAAGCACAGAGACTTTCTGAAATAAAAGCAACCTTGTTCTGCCTGTAACCTGTGAACTTTCTTTAACACAGCAACTGCTCACTCCTTAAAACAAAAAAAAACAACCCACAAAAACCCCACCTCACAGCTAAAGAAAGCAAACAGAAGATTATGTTCCCTTCAATGCCCACAGCACGCCAGCTTGAACTAGGGATCTGCGTCTCATTTGACCCCAAAATGGACCAGAAAGACACCACTGAGAGCTAAGCCATAGCAGGCTTACTTCCACACACTCCCACCCCACAGAGCTCAGCACTAAACACCACATTATGACTGTGAGTCAGCTGCAGAGAAGAAGGAGAGGGCCTGGTTAATCCATTATTTTCGTTCATGACAGACAGAATTGCATTCACATCTTACTGATAATCCCTACCTTGGCACCCTGATTACACTGGCTGCTGATGACAGGTGCACTGACCTGCAGGTTTTCAGGCAGTTCAGTGACTGGCTGCTGCAGGAAAAGGGCCATGAGGAGGAAATAGAGGGCAGGCACATTAGTGTGCTTTGGGAGAAGGGACTGGAGAACGGGGAAGCCTGGGAAGTGACAAGCATCCCGGTTAATCTCCCGCACCGTGGATCTGCCACCAGCGCTCCGGCCGACATTGAACCCTACATGGAAAACAAGACACAAAGCCAACAATGTTAGGAGGGAATGATTCTTGCTCACCCGGTGAGATTAAAAGGGTACCTTCTCAGAAACTGGTGCTGTGAAAAATGAACGTGTGCATACAGACTGTCACACACATGACACCATTCTGCCTCAGAGGTCTCATTTTTAAGAACAATTACAAAATAATAAAAAGGAAATTACTGCTTTCCAGTACCACATAGATGACACTGTTCCATAGAGACTACTCACTACTACTGCCTACACACACAGATCCATTTTCTGGCTGTGACAACAATTTCTGACTTTTAAAACACCCGGCTTCTGAAAATAGATATTTTGCTGGCTGAGAGCAAAACATCACCTTAAACTCAGTTACAGATTTGTATTATGAAGCAGCAAGCCATGGTCCATTTAAGTCTATTGGCAGCCAATTTGCATCCAGAGATGTTTCAGGGGCATCTTATTTCAGATATTTTGTTAATGATTAAGCATTACATGGTAGTAAACATTAAATAGTCTTATTTTATTTAAGTGCTGCCAGATCCACCTTTTGTGACCCTGCTTCTACATAGGTATTTCAACCTCCTACTTAGAGAAAAAAAACCCAAAATAATACACCCAGATGGCAGAAGCACTTATTTTCAAGCAAGGAAAGAGGGAGGAAGGCAGTACAGTCTCCACATCAGCATTGTGAGCCATTATTCTCACACTGCCAGAGGTCAGGTGGTTTTTCTGAGGCTCAGACACAGATACACTTTCCACCAGGAACTGACTTTTTAAGCAGAAAACATCTATCAGGAATCAGACTAACGAAATCTGTGCTACGCAGTTGTGTAACCATCAGTAACAGTCAACAAAAATGCATTGTATTTGGTTTCTTGAAAAAACCTGGAGCCAGTATGTTATGATTTATCAAAAAACACAGGGTAGAAAAGTTGGATAATCTGTCACTATCAGTTTATGAGACTCAAGTTTAA
This sequence comes from Vireo altiloquus, assembly GCA_013396875.1. Lineage (NCBI taxonomy): Eukaryota > Metazoa > Chordata > Aves > Passeriformes > Vireonidae > Vireo > Vireo altiloquus. Next base: position 301,323 of record VZRF01012157.1, read on the forward strand.
AAATACCTGTTTCAACACAGTTTAGCTTGGATTCAATTTAAGTGATACTATCATAAGAAAAATAAGGAAACTCTAAAAATACTTTCAAATGTGATTGTAAACCAAAATCTTACCTTGAAAGATTTTGTGACTGAAGAAAATGTTTATGCTATTGGGCATCTAATGTACATACAAAATAAACAGTAGTCTATTCCTTAAAATGCCAATGGTTTTCAAGTTTTTAAGGCACAACTATGCATGGGAAATGCACACGCAAAATTGTTTCTTAAACAAAATACAGAATCTTAATCAAAATGAGCCAAACAACAGATGCTTTTTATTTTAACAATAAATATTTGCATGTGATTTACAGCTTCTGAGAAACGTTTTCCTTAATCCTCCTAATTCATTAGCAATGCAAATAACCATCCTATGCTCCTGCCGAATATCCTGAGGGATATATTGTGGGAAACGGTAAACAGACATAATAGGGAGTTTTATTTATGCAAAAAAAAAACAAGATGTCATATTTGAAATCTATTAAAGATACAAAGCAGAAAGAAGTACTTTTCATACTTTAGTATTTTCATTTCAGGAAGAACCCTCTTCCTGGATGAAGATCACTTCAACAACACTTCAACTACTTCCTTATAGTAAACCAACTCAGAAAAACTTTTAGTGCAGACACAGATCATGTACTGCTGCAACACAGACAGGCTGAACAGTTATTTTAGGAACAACAATGAAGTTGAAAGTACTATTGATATCACTGCTCTGATCTAAAAGCTACCAAGGCTCATGAAAGAGCCTCATTTAATGTCAATGAGTTTGCACCAGGGCCTGAATAGACATTCATCTGAAAAGCACCATTTTATTTTGAGAAAAAAATCCAGGTCCATGGGAAACTGGCACTACACCTTTCTATGAAGAATTGACAAATGGTATTTCAAACATCTGGAGATGCATTGTCAGACAGCTCAGAGATGCTCAAAATGGGTCCTGTAACACTAAAGCTTTATACACAATTCTAGGTCACAAGGGGTAACTGAGAGGTCTGATAACCTGGATAACTGAGGCTTTAAGAACCTGAAAAAAAAGCCTTTAATAGAAAGCATGCTTGTATACGGAAGAATGCAGGAGAGGGAAAGGAAAAGAAACACAAAAATCCAAACTGGTAAAGCTGATGGACACAGAACTCACCAGTCAAAGCAGCTCAGATATAATACTGCACAATGCTCTAACTATTAAAAGTAAACAAACAAGTAAATTCTACTGAATCTTTATTAGCTGTGCGCATGAGGTGCTGCTCTATGCTACCTTTGCAGCTGTGCCTGTCCTCAGGACACACTTAACCATATCATGATGGTAAGAGAAAAAACCGATTAGGTTTTTTCTACCCACACAGGCTTCATGCAGACGAGCCAAAGCTGAACTACAATGACAACTACGGCATGTCAGCTAAGGACAGCTTTGTAAAACCACTCTCTTGCCCAGGAAATCTTAACTCTTTGCTTGTAAGAAAAATGAGGTGCAGAAGCACATGACGGCAGCACAGACCTGCGAGACAGCACCCACACAATAAGCCACAGCTCAACACACCAGCACAGGTGTTCCCAGCAATCCCTGAGTCCTGAGGGGTTGAGATGCTTACCTAGCACAGTACCAATCTTATTGGTAAGGACAGAATCCGTCTGATCCAGCCAGCCTCCACCACTGAGACCCTCTTTAAACTTGATAAGGATGGACTGATTACTCAACAGGACCACAAGAATTCGCATGGCTGCCGTGACTGTGGTGGAATGCAAATGTTCTTCCATAAACATCATAATCCAATCAAAACCCAGTGTCTTGACCAGTTCTTCACAAGCCCTGAGTAAAAGAGGGGGCGAAAAAAAAGTCACATTTTACAGCATTTAGCTTCCTACTAGACAGTAAAAATCAATGTCCTCCACTGCAGGGCAAACTTCAAGAGCAAATTCTTAGTTAAGTTTCCCACAAACTAGAAATATCACTTATCAACATCTGTTAAATGAAACAGGTAATGTGCATTTGTTTAGAAGAAAGGAAAGACCAGACACAGCTCCTGGGACTAATTCCATTGCATGACATTTCTGCAGTTGCTGCTTTTGATAGCAAATATGGAATTCTGAACTGAAATCTTTTTGTTGAACAAGTTTTCACAAGTCATCTAAACAAATTGGTATTAAAAAAAGAAGGAAGGTTGTTTCTTTCTTAGCTTTTATTAAGGGAAGAGTTACTAGGGAATATTTGAAAGTATTTTTGCAAATTTAAGGGGCATTCTAGGGTCAGTGATCTTAATGATAACCCCTACTGAAGCCTTTGGATCTCAACCAAATGAGAAGCTGACATCCCACTTCTCTAAAAACAAAAGCTTTCTCTCGGACAGATTTTATTTTTTCTATAGCCACACATGAAGTTAAGAGAAAACAATAAAATGAACAATGTATCCCATTTCTACTGGCATACCTGAGAGTAATTCAGTGACATCTGCATAAATCATTCAACAATTCCTATAAAATGATGCAATTCAACTAGTGAATTGAAGAGAGGCTGTATAATTCTTCTCTTTGAAATAAAAAATCATATCCTTTCTCTGCCTCAAGGGTTTTTTTGTACTTACTGCAAATTAACAGTTGTCTTTTCTTTAGATGTATATAGAAGTTTCAGAAGGATATCTAAAAGCCTGTTCCGTAGTAGAATGAGATTAGCTGAAACAAGTCCTCCAAAATCATCCTCTGTTCCTAAATATTGAAAAAACCCGAACAAACAAAAGGCAAAATTTTGTTTTGCAAAAAGGCAAAAGGCAAGATTTTGAAACTTGGGCACTTAAAAGGCTATTCATAAATTCCATACATAAGCAAATACAACCTCATCCCGCTCAGGCTGCAAGGAAGCTGTGCTAAAGTGCAAGCAGCCTGTTACATGGTGCTGAGAAATGTCTGGTGCCCCCTTATCACTGTCACACAGACTTTGGGTAGCTTGAATAACAAGTAAAAGAGAATCCTAGCTTCTCAGACAATAACCTGAACTGAGGTGGTCACTGTCTGGCAGGTAGACACACAGAAACAATAAAACACCATCTCTCCCCATTCCTCCCTTCTTTCAAAATTGCATAACATGGCAATTAAATAAGTATTCTGCATTTTGAAAAACGGGGGCACATGGAAATTCTAAGGAAAAAATCCTGATACTTTCCAAATCTAAGAAATTGTGAGAAAAATTAGTTTCCTTTTCTTTCAACAGATTCCTAAGCTCATCATCAGTTGAAAAATGCATTTACTGCAACCAAGACAATCCATGCAACTCAGGACTAACTTTGAAGCTATTTTGTAAATCCCTCTTCCTGTACCTTATGCTGGCAAAGGAGGACCCTGTTTTTAATGTTTCTTAAAACAAAAAAAAAGCAGCACAGCTTGAGGCAAAATATGCAAAAATGAAGACAGATAAATGGAAAATTTCTGGGTCAAGGTTTTGTGCACAAGATACAGACAAAAATGATCTTCTACGGTAGAAATACAGCACAATTGGTGAACACCAGTAGCCTAAAAACCTCATGCCCTTTGCCTCAAAAATTTCTCTTTCCATTTCTGCCACACCATGAATTTCTCCCCAAGGTTCTTCAGTCCCCCACATACACAAAAACCAGCTCAGGCTGTGGTTAGCCTGGTAAAAAAACAAAACAAAACAAACGATGGCCTGTAGCGAGAACACCAATCTGGATCTCTCTGCAATACACATACCCTCTCTTTCACTAAAAAGCTCAAATTTAATCATCTTTGAGAACACAAAAAGAAAAAGTATTCAGAAGGAACAGGTGAGGCACAGGAAGATAATGATGAATCCCACTGGACCATGGAATGGTTTGGGTTGGAGGGGACTTTAAAGATCATGGAGTTCTAATCCCCCCGCCACGGGCAGGGACACCTTCCACTGGACTTCCTCTGGTAGCTCAGAGCTCCATCCAAACCGGCCTTGAATACTTCCAAGGATGGGGCATTCACAGCTTCTCTGGGCAACCTGTTCCAGTGCCTCACCACCCTAACAGTGAGGAATTTCCTCCATATATCCAACTTAAAACAACTCTCAGTTTGAAGCAATTCTCCCTTATCTTAGCACTACAAGCTCTTAGGAAACATCCCCATCCAGAATGTGCAAAGTGCCCAAACCTTGTTTTTGTGACACCAGACCAATATAAGTAACACTAAAATAAAAACTTCTCTCTCGCTTGTCCCGCTGCACCAGTATATTCCCAAAAGATATAGAACCTGTAGAAAGACAGGTTCTTTGGCTACTCCTTCTAGTTATTTGGCTGACATCCACTGCGGGACTAAAACATTTCTCTTCAGGAAGACTGATTGAAAATGCAATTGCACAAGGTAAATAAGGGCAGAAATAGTCTCAAAACAATTCAATCTAAGAATTATTGAAGGACAGTAACATTTCTTCTTTTGCCTATAAAAGAGTTACTAGGCTGTCTTAGCTAATTCTTTCACTTCTTCCACACCTGGAAGGCAGATGCACCTAGTAACCACTTTATTTGGTTTTTTTTTTCTTTTTTCCACAAAGAAGTAGAGATGCACAGCTGATTGGAAGGAGCAAGTGGAGGAAAGAGAACATGACCACACAGTGTTAAATGAAGGAAACAAACAAAAAAAGTGTTTTGCTCTGCTTTGCACTCAATACTGAAAACTAAAGCTGCACCACTAACTGGTAGCCAGGTTATAACAAAACTGCAACACCATTAATTACACTATTTCTACATTTTATGTATTCAAGCAGAGAAGAGACCACGAAGTATTTTTATTCTACTGCTTCTAAGCTCTGTCAACACTTACCACTGTCAAGCTTTTCTTCATTGTTTATTTCCATGACCACAAACTTCTCACAGACTGCAAACGTAGGTAAAGTAGAAGAGATGAACTGTCCAAACCTTGATGCGTACAGAAAAAACATCACTCATTGATATGACAGATGCACTCTCATCTATCAATAATTCACCTTAAATACAAAACCACGACACCAGTGACAGGTAGATACCCAAAAATATCAGCTTTCTCACATCTGAAGATTGATGAAAATGGTCTTCATTTAAAGTTACTAGCCAAAACACAAATTAACTTGCAGTAATTAATGGAATCTTTGTAGACAATTCTGTGGCTAAGGGTCCCTGAAAATGCTAGGGATTCAGGAAAGGGAACTGGGAGATACTGCTCAGTGCTAGTAAAAGGAACACCTCAGTTAAAGGAGAACAAAACATTACTCATGACCCCTTACAGCTGAACAATTACTACATCAAAATAGTGGTTACTCAGCTCTGGATTAACATGCCTATAGCTTGGGGTTATGTAACACAGGGTCATGGTTTTCCATTACAAGACATTGATGTACCACTCCAAGAAAGGAGATACAATATATTCCTCTTTCCTCTGCAGCTAACCTGAAATGATCCCTAGCTAGTGCAACTTTTCCCAAGTTTTGCAACATTTTTCATTTTTGATTTCCAGGAAGGAGAACAAGGAACACCTAGATAGGCATTCTACAACCTATTCTGTAACCATTTAAGCATAAAATCAGTAGTTTTATTCTTGAATAATTTTTTTTTGTCCTGTATAATTAAAACAAAGATAGGTAAGATGCTCAGGTTGAGGCTTCTGATACCTTTAAATGTCCTTAAAATTAAGAAGCTGAAAACATCACCACTTATACACAAAGAGCTCCCAAGCCCTGCAATATTTTATCCATTTCCATTATAATGAAATGAGAGATGAAAAAAAAAATCAAGTTATTAAGGAGTTAAACTACTTTTAAAGCATTTCAAATACTCCTGTACATATGAATTGCAGTAACTAGTGTAATTTTCATCAGTCAGAATTAGCTGTACTATATCTTACAGTCTTAAATATCTTTTTATACAGTGATGATTAAGAAAAAATCTGGAACTAAACCTTGCATTCAAGATAGTAATCAAAACTGCATTTTAACCTGAAGTATCTTTTTAGCCCATCTCAAATAATATTCAATGATATCCAGGAGGAGTGCTCAGTGCTTTATATGAACAAAGGGGCTGCAATTCAGCACCTGCATTTTTCGCCTGTAGAACATTAAGCCAGTTTGATCCTTCAGCCATGCTTGGTCAGATACAAATTGAATAATAGGTAAATCAAGGCTTCAACATATTGCCTCTGTTTAGTTCAATCTAGTTAATAGAGTAAAAAAAAAATCAGTACATGAGCGTTCCATGTTACACACTCCTCAGCACTATGAAGTACTTTTGACTAAGGTAACAGAACAAAGAAAGACAGAATTATCCAGGTGGGGTCTACCTGAGTAAGTCATAGCTGCTGGGGAAGCCCTGAAGCAGAAAGCTCAGCACATTGCTAATAGCAGCAATAGTGGGCTGGGACAGGGACATGTCTCGAAGAGTCAACAGCAGTCTTGGGATGAGCTGGAATTCCCTCATTAACTTTGCATTCTTTGCTGCTTCACTGGAAGTAGAAAAGAGAGGAGATGGCCTTTTAAAATTGGAATATCCTCTAAATGCCACCTAATCCAATAAATCCCATTACTAGGCTTGCATCAGTTCATACCTTGACTCAGTGAGGAGTTCAATGAAGTGCTCAAATAATGACAGATGAAGCTCATAGGGTGCATGAAGCCAGACCTGAAATACAGAAAGAACAACACGTTTTGTACACAAATCAACTTGTAGATTAAAAACAAGCATTAATAAATCAAACGTTATGAAGAGATTAAAACCACTCACACATGGCTGTTTACCTGGCCATGAAGAACCACATACTGGTTCCAAACATATTCTCTGTAAGGGTACCATGCTGAAAACTTATAAAGGGAACAGGAGATGTTGAGGTTTACAAGGCTGTGTTAAGTTTATTTGGTTTAAGTGAAGGTTTATGTCTTTGTAAAATTAACTTACTACCTTCCGCCAAGATTAAACTCAAAGTCTTCTCTGATTTTTTTTTACCCAGCATTGCCTACACTTTAATTATTTTGATTCTCTACCAAAAAACCCAAAATACCAATTGTTCAATCAATAGAAGTAACAGAAGATATAAAAGCCAGAAAGCTCACAGTTACAGCTGCAAATCTCAAAACTGATTTGCTATTGAACAAAGCATAATTAATACTTGTGCTCTGGTGTATAAAACTGGCTTAAATGAAAAGCTTTCTAGCTTTTGCTTTTCTTCTGATCTTATAATTTAAAATTATGACAACAAATCTTTTAATTTCCCTGTTCGGCATGAGTAAGAACATCTAATTTATCCAATTTAAGTGAAATGTTTGGGTCACCGATTTCTGAATAAAGTAAATAATTTCAAAAACCTCAAAAAACAACAAAAAAACCCAGCCAAAATCTCAGACTTTTGCTAAGTTTCTTCTTAAATAAAGTTTCCAGAAGGGCTTTGAAATACTCAATTAGACATCTAAAAAAAGGCAATTGTTAAGTCTGTTAAGTCATTTGTGCAAAACTGACTTGGCAATATTAAGTCAGCACATCTTAGAGCTGGCTTAGCAGTGGTAGCAGTTTTTTCACTAATTTACTTCAATGTATGTGAATCAGAATTCTTTTACTCAGTCTATGTCAGGCACAGATAATGTCAAAGGAGTTAATGCTAAAGAGTAAGTCCTACGAATCTTTTATCAGCCTCTACTGCATTAGCATTTCCCTCTAAAATTTGCTACTTTCCTTAGTTTAACATAACACTTAAGTATTTCACAGGTCATGCAAACAGGATTTTAACTCCCTTATTAACCTTGAAGGAGATGTGTGATCAAGTGATTCCCATGCGCTATGCTGAAAGTTTATCGCCTACTTTTATTTTCAGTGTGTTTTTCATGCCTTGATATATGTAGTGCAGTAGAACATACAGGTGAAAAGAAATTGATGAACAGAAAATAACAAAATTCTAAACCAACAAAAAGCACAAACACCTGTGGCACCCATTCATTGTTTGTGCACTGATTTAAGTCACTTCAGCAGGAAAAGTTACCAGTAATCTTGCTGCTCATCTGCTTTACTGTACTATATAAGAAATAATAAGTTCTCACGATAACAGCCTAGTTTGCAGTTGTTGAATATTAAAAGTACACTATCAGCATCTGACTTAATCACTATCCATCATCACTACTCTGTGCAGCTTTACATACTTCAAAATCACAGAGCAGGTCCTGGAAGGCAGCAGAATTAGGGATAATGGATGTTTCGTGCCCGCTGTCAACAGTTCCCACCAAGGAAAAGGTCAGGTGGAGTATGTGGCTGTTCAGAAGGGATCGTTTCTTCTTTAACAGCATTGCCAGCAGCTTGAACAAGGAAACAGAAAAGGACTTAGTACATGTGAGCACACAACAATGCTGTCTAAGCACGCAGGAGAACAGATGAAATGTCTGTGTCCCTTTTGAGAAGGCCCTTAAAGTACATCTTCTAATTCATACTCTTGATGAGAGAGTTTGAAAGTGGCATTACAGTTCATTACAAAAGCAGCATATCCAGGACACTCTCCAGCTCATAACATCCATTTACATCACAGACAGGATCTAGGCCCTGAGGACTAGGCACACATACACACAGAGCCCTCTCATCTCTCTGGCAGTCGGTCACAGTTTAAGACAGCACATTCTCAAACAGCTGTGTTCCTGGACAGCAAACGTGGACATGGCAGACTTAAATGGAGCAGGCCTAGAGCACTGCATGCCCAAATGAGAGGTATTCTGGCACTGAAAAACAGTAACCTAAATCTGAATAAGCCTTTTTTAAATTGCTACCCTTTGTTCCCCTAGGCATGACTGCAGTGCCCACTTTAGCTCTAACTGCTTATAACCTGGGTTGGGAAAGAACCGTTTGTCAGATACACTATTACAGTTTCTTGTCTTCTGAACCAAACTTGTTTAAACTCTCAACACACTGGCCTGGTCACCTTTACCATCCTCACTGAAACACTAAAGAAACACAGATTTCTGGGAATATCCCTCAAAACTATTTGCTGATACAAGTGGAATGTAAGGTCATATGTCATGATCCACTGACTACTCATGGTACAAGGAAGACACTGTCTAGACTTGTTTGCTCACAGTAAGCCAAGGTCTGCACCAGGCTCCTTGGAATGGTATGTTTTGATCTAACTACACCAGGCATTAGCATTACAAGGTTTTTAAATACACTGCCCAAACCACAGAACTTCCCATTTCAGTAAAGCAGCCTCCACAAGAAACATAAAATGCATTGCCTGTGTGAAGACCTTTTCAAATCAGTCAACCAATCCTTCCACATAACTGACTGCCCTTTCCCCATCCCAATGGAGACTTAATGTCTTCAGCTTGAAAGGAAACAGCATCGCTAACTACAAAATATATGCAGTCTCCTCAAAAGGATGATTCTAGGAGTTCACTTCCTTGGGCTTTTTTTATGTGTTCTTATCCTTCTTGCTAGCACATCAGAAACAAAAGCTCCTGGGCTTGCATGGGTAGGTTCAAAATCACAAGAAAAGAATAATTTAAACACCATAGCTGTGCTCTCCTGTGCTGTTAATGAAGGCTCAGTTTCAGCAATGAAACTAAATGAGCACAATGGCTTAGCAAAAAACTTTTCACTCTCTCCTTCAAAAGATGTCCTAAATAATTCATCTATGCTAATTAACCAAGAGCTCAAGAAACTTTAAAAGAGAAACTTGGGTTACAATACAACAAGAGATTTCCATGGGAACTGTGATGACAAACAGTGAAATTCAATTAAATCAGCCTGGTCTGTTTTAAGACATTTCTTACCTACCTGATAACCTTTGATTCTTTCCATCTCTTTGCTGGCCAGTGGATTGCTCTTTACCACACAGACCAAGGCCTTCACAGCTGCATACAACCCTTCCACATCTGATGCCATGGCTACAAGTCCCAATATAGCAGCAGCCCCACCAATGTATTGCAGTGTAGTGGCAACAGGTTTGGGGACAAATGTTCTTACTCCTGAGCACAGACAGAGAAAACAAATTAAAATATAATCAAGTTGAATTTTTGCAAGAAATATTTGTGAAAACATGAAAGTAATTTTTACTTTAGCATTACTTGAATTATGAAAAGAATGTCATTAGAAGAACTATGACACCTCGCAAGAGGAAGTGAAGGAAATATAGAACAATAGTTTATAACCTAAGGTAAAGTAATTGAATATATTTTCATAATGATAAATCATAAATTGAGACAAGCATCTCATGTGAGCAAAAAAAAATAGTATATCCATAAAATAGAAAAATGTTCAATAAATACAACGATGCACCATTAACATTCATCAATTACATGATATATCTTCTAGACCTAGGTTCTTATTGATAAGTAACGAATAACTTTAAAGCATAATAATTCTTAAGTGCTCAACTCACCCAAATACCCTATCAAAGCTGCACCAATGGAGCGTGCTGGTCCATTCAAATGCCCTGCTGAGTTATGTAGCAGCTTCACAGGTGTGGCATTTTCATGAGAAGAAATTGCCAGCTGAAGAAAACAAGAAAAAAAAAGCAGGGGCTGAAGGAAAGAGGTTTTTTATGCAAGCCTAAAATTCGTAACTTACAAATTTTCCTACTGTGATAAGGAGTAACATACAACAAAATAGAACTAGAATCATGATCAAGATAGTCTCTAAAGTCAAGAGAAATCTCTGGACTCCAAAGTTTAAAGAGGATGAGTCTAACTTTAAAAACAATCCCACCAGACCAGAGAAGGAGTCTGGGTTGAAAGGGACATTTAAGGTCCATGGAATTATAGATTGGCTTGGTTTGGAAAGGGAGCTTAAAAAGCATCTTGTTCCAACCTCGCAGCCACGGGCAGGGACACCTTCCACTAAACCAGGTTTCTCAAAACTCCATCAAACCTGGCCTTGAACACCTGCAGGGGTTGGAGCAACCACACCTCCTCTGGACAACCTGTGCCAGTGCCACACTACCCTCACAGCAAAGAACTTTCTCCTACTATGTAAACCTACTCTCTTTCAGTTTGAGGCCATTCCCTCTTGTCCTGTCACTACCTGCTCTTGTAAAATGTCCCTCTCCATCTTTCTTGCAGGCTCCCTCCAGGTACTGGAAGGCTGAAATTAGGTCATTCTGAAAGCTTCCTTTCTCCAGGCTGAACAAACCCAGATTAAGCCTTTCCTCTCAGGAGAGGCACTCCATCCCTCTGATCATCTTCAGTTGTCTTCCCTGGCCTCACTCCAACAGGTCCATTTCTTCCTTGTGCTAGGACCCCAGAGCTGGATGCAGCACTGCAGGTGGGGTCTCACCAGAGCAGAGCAGAGGGGCAGAATCCCCTGCCTCCCCTGCTGCCCACAATGCTCTGGATGCAGCCCAGGACACATTTGGGTTTCTGAGCTGTGAGTGCACATGGCTGGGTCATGTCCAGGCTCTCATTCAATAGCATCCCCAAGTCCTTCTGGGCAGGGCTGCTCTCAATCTGTTCCTCCCCAGCCTGGATTGATACCAGGGATTGTTCTGATCCAGGTGCAGCACCTTGTACTTGGTCTTGTTAAACTTCATGAGATTCCCACAGGCCCACTCCTCTGGGCCTACCTAGCCCTGGAACTCATCCAGATCGCTCTGGACGGAATCCTGTCCTTGAGATGTGTCAAGAGCACCACTCAGCTTGGTTTCATCAGTGAATGTGCTGAGGGTGCACTTGATCCCTCTGTGTCATTAATGAAGGTATAATACTGGTCCCCACATGACCGCTGAGGGACACCACTTGTCACCGATTTCCATTGGAACTCTAAGCCATTGACCACTACCAATCGTCAAACTACTTTTTATCCATCTTAACACTCCACCCATTCAATCCATCTGTCTCAAATTTAGAGATGTTGTGGGGGACTATGTCAAAGGCTTTACAGAAGTCCAGATAAATGACATCTGCAACCCTTCTCTTGTCCACTGATGCAGTCATCTCACATAGAAGGCCACAAGGCTAGCCATCTAGAGCCTATAGAAGCTCCGAGTTCTCCAGTTCCTGGAAGAATTCAAGGTCAGGCTGGAATGCACTTTGAGCAACCTGATACAGTGAAAGATGTCCCTGTCCACAGGAGGGGGACTGGACTAGATGACAACAACATTATTGTTCCTGGCTGCATTAAGAAAATTGTCTTGAAGTAAGTTAAAAGAAAGGAAAATGTCATACACATTAACCAACTGATTTTTTCAACTTACCTGTTTGGCAATAGCTTTACTATCCAACTTGTTGTAAACTTTCCTTATTTTTGCCACTGTAAATGAAGAAACTGACAGTGCATAGAGACCAAAGGAGACCTTCTCTTCTGGTACCAAAGATACCGGCGATGGATTGATCCCTTCAGACTTTGAATCTTTGCCTTTAAGACAACATAGAAGTTCCCTTCATTAATGGTGTTGTTTTTCTTTTAAATTTGAAGAGTAAAATCTTAAGCAACTTATACTGCAGAATAGGTATAAAAAAGAAGATTTTACAAATAGCTGAGATGTGATATTGTCCAGCCTAAGGGCTGTAAACTTCCCTTCCCTTCAGAAGGAAAACAAAGCAATCAAAACCAGAGAAGTATCCGGTAAATCCGCATCTTTGCCTGTGACAACTAGCTTTTTACTACAGTTTGCTAGGAAAACTGCCTTGGAATGGTAGGAGAGATGCAAGATTCAAAGACAATATATAACCATATATGTAAAATTTTGTATCCTTTCTAATTTTACTTTCTACAGACAAAGATAGCAGACAGTATGAATAATGACAGCTTTAAGCACTTTTAACTGTTTTAAAATCAAAGTGAGGAATACTATATCCTCTTTAACAGCAACTACTAGTCTTCTTCTTATGAACGGCAGGCTTTTCCTCTCTGCTCCTGCACACTCTCTCACCTCTTCTGCCAATACACGCACGAAGATTCCAGCACAGCCAGCCCAAGCTACCAGGTGCCACCTGAACTGTACTTACATGGAACATAAACTGCTTGGAAGCTCCCGACGTAATTCGGTCCCAGCTCATAAATGGTGCTGACCCCCGGGGCAGGCAGCACTTCCTCCAGGAAGTGTGTGGGGCCCAGACGCCACACCAGGGAGGAGAGCTGGCGCTGTGCGGGTGGCGTGCCAATGTAGGCGTACACTGTGCTGACCACAGGGGGATTGGCAGAGCCAGAGCCACTGGGGCTGCTGTGGATGTAGTGAAGCTGTAAGGGAACAAACAAAGGCAGGTTAGTGAGGGAGCAAGGGTACTGTGACAAGATCAGAAATTTTGTCCAAAAATGGTTTTGCAAGCCAGGGGATGTATCAAATGATTGCTATATAGCATACAGTATTCTGACACCGTACTGAAATAGGCAGTGAAGAACATGAAATAGAAAGGAAAGGCAGAGACTTATCTATCAAAAGATGAAGGTGTGTATGGAAAACACACAATGAGAACATGAAAATTCTGTGCTTAAAGAGGCTATATGTTGATTCTAAAAATATGGTGCTCAAAGTAGTGTTCTCTCTCCTTTACCAGCTTTCGGAAATAACACCATTTCAAGCTGAAGAGCAAACATGATGAACTGAATTCAGCAAGACTTTTCAAACAATTAAACAAATCCATGAGTGAGATCCTGGCCAATATACAAAGACAGTAACAACCTCACAGCCTTTTTCTATCTACCTTGTAAAAATTCTGTTAGCAGCTACTGAATATAGTCATGTAGACCCAGATACATGCTCATGTATTACAGCTGTTAGCATAACATTACCATAGTCCTCCTCTTGCAAAAGGAATACTGGGAGGTAAACCTTGAAAGTCAACATACTGTTTTACCTACAGCAATATGGTAACATTAGCTAGTTGAAACCCCACAACAGGTTATGCTTTATCCCCTAAAGCCCACACCTGCCAGGTGCCAAATGATCTTTGGTTATCCATTAGGTCGGGAATACTTTGTGCTCAGTGGACAGGTCCAAAGGGCTCTTCACTGCTCTCTGCAGTTTCTTCCACCTAACAATGAGGTACTGACCTTTGCAAAAAAACGTGGTGTTTGCTTGCTGTTTTTTGTTTTGTTGCTTCTGTTGGGTTTTTTTTATTCTTTTGGGGATTTTTTTTGTATAGGGTGGTGGTTTGTTTTGTTCTTGTTCTTTGTAAGGTTGTTTTTTTTTGCACAGAGAGAAAAATCACTCCAACCAGTAAAAATGAGGATTGAAAGATTTATTTTACCTTAACTGTGTTAACAAGCTGTCCATCGAGGTAGAGTGCAGCTGTGCTGTTCTTCAGCATGCCTTTACTCATGACGAGAACCAGGTGATGCCACTGGCCTTCCACAATGAGGTCACCACAGCGGAAACGGGCACAACAGGGAAGAATTTCATAAAATGATGATTCCTCACTGAAGTCATCAACTAAAGGAAAAGCACCAGTTAGCGGGCACCAGGAGAAATGTTACAAGTGCTTAAAAATCTCAGGATATATTCAGACTTTTGACAATCGTATTTTACTTCTCACCTTCTCTCTTCCCTTCAAAATTTTAGCTGGAATTATTAGTTTGCTCAAGTTTTTACTTTCTCATGCTGCCATGCAAGTTACAGAAAGATCTTTTGTTGTTTTCCTAAAAAAGTTTCTACAGCAGTAGTCACCAAGAAACAACAGATGTCTCCCCAAACTCACAGTTGATTTCAACTTTTCTCACACTGTGGAGAAGATGATACCCATACTTCCAGACTTTTTATTCCCACTTTTGCATCATAAAAATGATCTTTACACTACTTAAAAGCTGTCCCAATAGGGGAAAAAAAAAGAAAAAAAAAAAAAAGAAAAAAAAAAAAGAAGATTAAAAACACCCCCAAAAACCCAGGGAATGTTTCAACAGAAACCATGAACTTTTCAGACCCCTCTCTCCATTCTTCCTTTCCTTCCATACTGAAGGAAAAGAAACCATTAATCCTCTTACCACAACTGCTTGCACAGGGAGAACACTCATTTCTTTAGAAATAGCACAAGGAAAATGTTAAAAGCAGAGTATTTAGAACCAATGTTCAGCTACAAAAACAATCTCAACATCTTTTCCTCAGCCAAACACCTTTGAGCAGAATTCTTGCTCACAAGAAGGGTCCTTAAATCACCCCATTTATTCTTACAAGAGACTGTCAGCACTTCCAATCCCTCTGTTGTGCACAGCAATTCCAATCTCAGCTCTTCAGGTCCCTACCTGCTTGGCACTCAATAGTACACCACCAACTATCATTTAGACACGACTGCGTAGCACTTGAAGCAAAGTGTTCTGGTTCAAGGAAAAAACAGTCTTTATAGTCAGACAGCTTCAGATCTTCTTTGACAAAGCCTTTTCAAATCCAATCTCTTTCAGGGAGTTTGATTACAGGAGCTCACAAACTAAAAATACATGAACTGTAGCTCCAGTGCAGGCTAAAGCAATTAGAGTGAAGATAAACTTGCTTCAGTCTCTACGAATTTGGTCCTCAGAAATAAAGCACTGTCAGTATATTTGTAATTTAAGCATCTTAATTCCTTCTTTTTACTATGGGTTTTCAGCTCTCAAGTTTCAGGTTTTGAGCCTGGCTTCTACTAAGAACGACTGCTGCAGCTAAAGATGTGAATGTTTGCTTACAGATTATTCCCAATTTTCATGGTAATAGCCTGCTTAGCTGTTTGTGGGAGGTTTTTTAAATAACAGTTGTTTAAATTCGTTATTAGTGCTGCCTACTCAAAAGTAAACACCAGAAGCAAGAACAGATTTTTGATAACCATTTGTGCTGGTCTGGTGACACACGCAGAAGGCTGCCCTGCTCCTCTCAGCTCCTCCACAGACCCAGTGTGTAACAACCACTTTGAGAGGCTCTGCTGGAGGACAAGACAGGAGATGGCTCATCCTCAAGCCCTTGAGTGCACCGATAGCTCTCTCTAGCAAATTTACTGCTATCACCAGCTTCACTTAGATCTTCACTACAGCTCCTGTAATTCCTCCTTTGGTCACACATACTGAATGGAGGTACAAACTGTTTCTGAAAACTGATCACAGCATTAAAGCATGAAGTGAATGACTGATTGCCTTCAAACAATCCTCCAGTACCGGGACTATCCAGATTGAAAAAGCCTTCACAACCTATTAGTTTACTACTTCCAAACTTCTTCAAAGCAAAGACAGTTAAAATTTGCACCTCAAGACCTCAAGAGATGATATCTTGAGTTGTTCATTTTAGACAAATCAAAGGCAAAACCTTCAAAATCAATGATGTAATCTCTCCCTTGAATACATAATAGCTGGGGTTTTGGTAAAAATTTTTCATTATATACAGACATGGAATCTTCTTTGGAAATTATAAAAGCTCCATAAATTACTGCTATCATTTTGCATTTTTCCATTGTCAAGACCCATCAGGAACTGGTGAAGCAGTAATGAAAGTTCCAGCACACAAAATTCTTCTGGATACTGAGTTTAAAATAAACTGGCTGTTGCATCCCTGTAATACTGTCAGCATTAGCTGATAATGTGGCACAACTCCTACCATAATTCTGAAGCAATTCTTCCTTAGTTGAAACAATCAGTGAGCGGTCTTTTGCTGAAAGGACAATGGCAAGGCAGACGTAATGCTGCTCCGAGGAGTTCGCACGCCGCACTACAGTGAGGAGCCTCACAGGATGGTTATTAGGAGGTGTACTAAAATGTTCAATACAAAACCAAGTTGAGTAGCTCAAACCAGATGGTGGTGGGAAAAACCTTTCACCTAAAAACAAAAAGAAAGCCCATTACATAGCTGCAGCAGGTAATACTTAGGATTACTACTTGATCCTGTTCTTTTTTTCGTATCAGCTCAGTTGATTCCATCTGTTTTCTCAAATGCTGAAGAAGCCTCTGTTGAGGGAACATCTCTCTACCACGTACACCTGACTCCATTTAATATCCTAGGATGTTCCCACTAATTCTGTCTTACTGCAATAAGCCTTCACCTTAGTTTTCAGACTTAACAACTTTTTAAACTAAGTGACCATGTTCAATTAATCCCAGAGCACACCAGGTTCCTGTAGGGTGAACAGCCTATAACAACATGTAAAAGTGATAGCAAGCAATTTAGATCAGGTTTTTGTGATGGTACAAGTACACCTGTAATAATGCAGTCAAGGATTCAGCATAACGGAGTCACAAGTACAACATTACAATTCATTCCACATTTCCTATGCTCTACACACTACTACCTCAACTTTTTCCTTAATGCATCCTGGATTATTTTTCACACACCTTGACTGATTACAATTTAACCTTCTACTTTAAGCTATGCATTTTAAAGCAATCATACATTTATATTTTATATTGCTTTTCACTGTCTTGGGGGCAACAGAAACACACACACACAAAAGACACAAGAAGTTCTTGATCATGAGTGCACAGTGTCCAATACCATACTGCTAACAAAGTATGCTAACTGCTAACAATTCACAGCTAACAAAGAAGAACTAAACATCAGATACAAAGAGTACTCACCAGTTCCAATTCCACTCACAACCGCACCATCAACAAGTCCTGTTGTAACAGCATTATTTGTAGGTGCATTGTGGGGAGCCAGACTTGGCAAGAAGAGGCAGCTGTTAAACAGAAGACCAGTAACACACTGGAGTTTATAGAACTCAATATGAATAGAGTACAATACAAACAAAACATGGCCTAGGAAAATATACCACAAGCACATACACTTCATGACTTTATGCAGTAATGAAAAACAGAAATTAATTCTCAAGATTGCTCATTGTGAGTCTAAATTATCTCTAGCACAAAGAGCTTTGTCAGTGTATGACTTTGGTGCAAATGTACAGGCATGCCCATGTGGCTCCATAGCATAGGACGTTCCTTTGTGGGCATCGCGTCTTGCAGCAGTGTTTGAGTTGTTCCAAACTCTCTAAAGAGACTGGATCAAATAAATAGTCAAAGGATCTGGCAACAACAAACTATGACGTTCTTATCTTAAGCAAGTATGCTCTCACACTAACATCATATTCCACCAACTTGGCTATGTTTGGTCCTTACAAGAGCCACTGATGCTGTGGACAAAATGGAAATCAATATAAAGAGAAAAGTTCTTAAATTTTAAAAAATTTATTATAGAAGCCCTCTTAGTTGACTTGCTGAAATTACAAGAAGTCATCGCTGCATTATGCGAGTTACTTCTGGACGTGTTACCAGCACCCACATATCTCCTGAAACAAACACAATGACAATGCATTTTGTCAGCCTATTTCAAGTTTTTACGTCCAAAGAATTTTCTTTCCTTTTCTGTTAAGAAGGATGCAGAACAGAGCTTAGAGTAACATTTGTTTTCATGAAAAAAAGTCTGTCTCTGACTGTACTGGACATGAAGGCTACATGGAAAATGGGAGCTGCATCCTTGCTTTGCAAAACTGAAAAGAGAATGCAGAGCAGCAGAGCTCCCAAGTATCCAGGTTTTTCTACTCCATTTTTATAACCAATAGGACAAAACATTTTCCTTAAATAGATGTTGAGAACGGTGTCATGTTTTCATCTTCTGAACAGTCAAATCATATTACATGATTCTCATGTAATAGAATGCATGTAGAAGCAGGTGCTTAATAAGAGAGAGAAAAACAGTGATACTGGGTGCTAAAAGAAAAAAAATGAGCTAAGTATGATATCCAGGCTATGCCTCCAGTTAGTAATACTGGTTTTTTTCAGCTATTTTAACTCATCAGAGCTGCCTTGTCTGCTTCATTTGTACTTCTGATTTGTCCACTTTCACATTTTCACATTCTTCAGCAATTTTAAGGGAGTCTAAGAACACCTGGGCCATCCAAATGTCATGCATAAATCCCAGCAATCCTTCAAGAATATTCTGGCATTCCTTCATTTTAAAAGGGATGTGAGACCCAGAACTGAGAAGGTCCTATCAATGATACATACTTTACTTTCACACATGGCAAGAAAGCATTTTTTATCAAGGTCTTAATGAATGAGAGAGTGGAAATTTATGCAACTTGAAGCATTCCTTTCTCTCCTTTAAAGAGTTCATTTGTTCCTTGCTTGCACACAGTCTATTAAAACTTACAAGCATTCCTTTGGAAAAAAAGAAAGTACGCAAACACTGCACTGTGCCCCATGCTACTTGAGAGCACTGCAGGACCTTACCCGAACCCTTCCAAAGATGTGTCAAACTCAATGAATGCCGGCGTCACTGATGATCCGTGCAGCCTGATATCATGTGGGGTTGTCATGGAGACCAAACACTTGACTCTGGTCAGGGGCACTGTGCTCCCTTCAGCTGGCTTGAGCAGGCTCTTGCTTATCCGATAGTGGCTGTCCTCATGCACGCCGAAGACGCTGTCAGGACCCAGACCTTCCATGGAGGTGACCATGCTATCTACAGGAGAGGCCAAGAAACAACACAGCACTGCAGAAGGGAGACATTTTATTTGGACTTGGACCTTCCAAGTCCAGTGGAATAGCTGGATTGTCAGTCGTGACCAGCTAGTTCAGCCTCAGAAGACGTTGAGTTGGGCAGCATTGCTTTGATAATAAAAATGCTCAACCAAGGCAGGAAAATAAGCATCTTGCACAACACACTACGGAAAGTTAGTGGTAAAGCCGAGAGGCCATCCCATTACTTAATGTCAACACAGTGTCCTTTTTACAGAGGCTCCTCTTCAGATGCATTCCTGCTACCTGACTTAACAGGCAGGAAAAACTCTGCTTCATGTTTTTCAGATGCAGTAACTCTGAGTTCTGAGCAAGAACTCCCAGAGCTCTCAATAAGCAGAACGGTTCAGTAAACTTAGCTTAGGCAATTTTACAGAACTTGTGGTATTCAGAAGGTAGCTTTGCATTATCTTTCCTAGGCTAAAATCTTTCCAGCTTCACATTTTCCTGATTTTCATTGTTTATTTTTCCCAGTGATAATACCCTAATGCAAATATATATATAAAAATAAATAAATAAAGCACTGGCCAAGAGACAAATTGAGTCTCTTCTTCTCCCTTATTTTAAAATGCACTGAACATTAATTCAGGTAATTTATTTTGTTCATTTATTTCATGATTTAATGCTTAATCACTACCATGTAAGATACTTTCTAGTTTCTTCTAAATAATTCAAAAAAATTCAACTAAGGTATTTTTAACTTTGTGTTACAGCCGGCCATACAATGACCAAGCTGACAAGTAGCAATAAATGTTTCATGCTTTGGAAACTTTTCAATAATTTCTTTGTATTATAATTTATTGAGAATCTCCTATACTACATGAATAGCCATTCCCAAGCTCTACAATTAATGGATAATAACAAAAGATAGTGCAGTTATTTTATCTGGCACCTTACTGAACCCATGAGAGATACTATAAAGATGTAATGATATGTTATGGGCACATGAAAGTAGCTGAGAAAAAATAATGTTAAATAACTACAAATGCAGGACCTACTCAAGACTTAAAAACAAACTACTACCAGATTTAACAGTTACTATTCCTAAAATAAAAACCTAAACTTTGCTGAATATACATTAAATGTAAGTACTACATTCCTTCTGGTTTTTGAACTTTTCCAGTCAAACTGTTCTTATGATTTCACATTCATACAAAGCTGGGGTAAAGTCAAGTTTTTATGGATTCTTGTATAAAAATTTTAAATAGGTATACAATTGGGGGATATCAGTAAAACATTCTTTATACACATTTTTAGCACTTCAGCACCTACTTCTCATTTCTGGTTCAAAACTCAGTGAGCTGGGTTTGTGCACTCGGTACTGTTTCAACAGCTTTTTGTCCCAGGCCCCGCAATTCAAAGGATTTCCCAAGCGTAAAAATTCCCTAAGAAAGAGAATAAAAAAATTTGGAATATCTATTTATTTGCCTATAATGGCACCAAATCTAATAGCATTTTTAAAAAAGACCGTAATTGCTTGCAATAAACATAACTTTTAACTAAGAAAATAAACCAATGCCTAATTATGATCCAGAATGTCTTTGATCCATTCAAAACTATTCAATGTCTGAACACACGCTCTCAAAAGTTGACGTTATTTTAAATAATCAAGCAATTTTGATAAAGCTTCCGATTCCCTTCTCTTCATGTAAAACTTGGCAGGAGGGTGCTGCATTCTGTAGGAGAACATCAAGACATTCAAAGACATATTCAGCAAGCTGAACTCTTCTGGAGAGGCAGATCGTAGGCTGAAGTAAGCAACCTCAGCTTTGTTTTACCAGTGTGTCCTATTTGGTTGGGGGAATAATTTCACAGCTATCAACACCTGTATCTCTAGATAACAGTAGTACCTCTCTATAGAGCTACCCAGGCTATCAGCTACCCAGGATTTAAGTAGGGAAGCTTAAATCCCTGTGATGCGACTACCCGCAAGAGGGCTCCTTGCAGAATCCCTTCTGGCACAGCCACGTGTCACTAAAGTGACCTGGCTGCAGGTCAGCCAGTCAGTGATCCATAGGAGATAATACAATTAAATTCCTTCCTACAGCTGAGATCACAGAATCCCAGGATGGTTTGGGTTGCAAGGGACCTTTAAAGGTCATTTAGTCTAAGCCCTCTGCTGTGGGCTGGTAGAGCTTTCACTTACACTAGGTTGCTCAAAGCCCTGTCAAACTTGATCCTGAACAATTCATCCACAGCTTCTCTGGACAACCTCCCACCTCTCCCACTGTAAAAAATGTCTTCTTCATGTCTAATCTAAATCCAGCCTCTTACAGTTTAAAACCCATAGCACTGGTCCTGTCACTACAGGCCCTGGTGAAAAGTCTCTCTCTGTCAAGAGACAATCTATCTGATGAGAAATAGGATCTTATGCTGTCACTACCACATCAGGTCACTAAGGCTCTCTACCACTGCCAGCCATTTACAACAAGCCAGGGACAGTGCAGGCTGCAGGGCTCAGTGCAAATGAGTTCAGGGCTATCCTTCTGACCTCAACACCATGGGCTGCAGAGCCTGGGAGGCCAGCCTTTCAAACATCCTTTGAAGCGGTGGATGCAAGGAGTGATCCTCATCTGCCAGAGCAGCACTGCATCTTTGCAGAAGTCGTGCATGGAGCCCAGCTTCACACATGACTTGCTGGTTTCTCTCTGTGTGCACTAGCGATTGCAGAATGTTGGCCACTGCCAGCTGGAGATCCAGCGCATGCTGAAAAAGAGAACGGCACACAGCTTGAAAAAGTGCAAACTGAGGAGGAAAATAAAAGAAAGGCTTTATGCATAATAATGAAAATGAAACTACCATTACCAATTGTCCTGGGTTGAAGTATATTCTATCACCATCTTCATTTTCATTGTTGAAACCAGGTGGGGCAGTGTTCCCTGCCTTCTCCCTCTGGATTATCTTCTGTTAATGGGCCCATCAGCACCTTGCCCATGACTCACAGATAACTCCCGCCTGGACTATCTCCTGTTAATGGGCCATCAGGCCTTATCACATGACTCACCACCCCATTGTGAGATGCTCCACCCAGAGGGAGGAACCAAGCATTCCATCCTGGATATAAGCTGAGATCCTGAACACCAGAGTAACGCTTACCTATAGGACTCCCACAGGACAAGAGCTACTGCTGGATCTTCAGACCCATTATTTCTACAGGATCACCACTTCAACAGAACCACTCTGCTTGGACTGCAACCACCATAGGGTGTCAGGTTGTATTCTGTTTTTGTCAGTGTTCTTGTACTACTGCATTTATTTATTTATTTTTTTTCCTATTAAATTATAATTCTGACTTGTGATCTCCCACTGGTTTGATTTCAAACTAGTAGAGCAATAAATACAGAAAATTACCTATATTTAAATATATGTGTGTGCACTTGTGTGTTTGAGGGGATGTGTGTGTGCATGTCTGCGTGAAGAAACACTGCAAAAAAAAGGGTAACTCGTTACATGAAGGATTACCAGAACTATCTAGGTAAGAATGGTTCTTACTAGTTCTAAAAACTAAGTTCTACTTTTCACCAGCAAAGAGAGTCAGCTTAGAAAGAACAAAGAACTTTTATTTTTGTTACTTTTAAGGTATTCCTAGTAGCTTAACATATAATCATTTAGGTTGGGAAAGACCATTAAGATCACTCCGCTGAACTCTTAACCCAGTATGGCCAGGCCCACCACTAAACCATGTCCCTAAATTCCACATCTACATGGTCTTTAAAAAAGACCACCAGGGCTGGTGACTCAAACACTGCCCTGGGCAGCCTGTTCAAGTGTTTGACAAACCTTTTGTGAAGATGTTTTTCCTAATATCCAACATAAACTTCCCCTGGCACAACTTGACACCATTTCCTCTGACCCTATCACTTGTCTGACTTGTTGAGACTGCCCCTCACCTTGCTACAACCTCCTTTTAGAAAGGAGAGAGAAAAGGAACCTCCCTGAACTTCCTTGTCTCCAGGCTAAATACCCCCAGCTCCCTCAGTTGCTCCTCACAGGACTTGTGCTCCACATTCTTCCTCAGCTCTTTTGTCCTTCTCTGGACTCACTCCAGCCCCTCAATGTGTTCCTTGCAGTGAGGGGCCCAGAACTCGACACAGCACTTGCAGCGTAGCCTCACAAGTGCCCAGTACTGAAGGACAATCACGGCCCTGGTCCTGCTGGCCACACTGTTGCTGATCCAGGCCACGATTCAATTGGCCTTCTTGGCCCCCTGTTGATCAGCACTCCTTTTTCAGTGAGCAGCTTTGCAGCCACTTTGACCCCAGCCTGTAGCACTGCATGGGGATGTTTTGACCCAAGAGCAGGACCTAACACTTCTCCTTGTTGAACCTTAAACAGCTGGCCTTGGCCCATCCATCCAGGCTGTCCAGATCCCTCTACGGAGCTTTCCTGCCTGCCCCCTCCCCCACCCGCCCGCCAGCAGATCAACGCTCTGGCTGAACTCAGTGCCCACAAACTTACTGAGGGTGTACTTGATTCCCTTCTCCAGATCATCCAAAAAGTTACTAAACAGAACTGGCCCCAGTTCTGAGCCCTGGGGAACACCATTGGTGACCATCTGCCACATGGTGTAACTCCATTCACCACCACTCTGGGCCCGGCCACCCAGCCAGTTTTTAACCTAGCAGAGTCCACTCACTCAAGCCATAAGCAGCTGGTTTCTCCAGGAGAATGCACTGGGAAATGGTGTCAAAAACTTTACTCATGTCCAGGTAAACAACATCCACAGCCTTTCCTTCATCAACCAAGAGGGCGACCTTGTCACAGGAGACCAGGTTAGTCAAGCAGGACCTGCCTTTCATGGAGCCATGCTGCCTGGTCCTGATTCCACAGCTGTTCTGTACGTGCTGCAGCATGAGATGTATAATGATCTGCTCCATTACCTTCCCCAGCACAGGGATCAGACTGAAGGGCCTGTGGTTCCCCTTATTCTCCTGGCCAGTCTTGTAGAGGGGCATCACACTGACTAATCTCCAGCCAATAGGAATCTTCTTGATTAGCTAGGACTGCTCGTAAATGATGGAAAGTGGCTCAGTGTGCACTTCTACCAGCTCCCTCAGCACCCTTGGGCAGAACCCATCAGCCTCACAGACTTGGGAGTGCTTAAGTGGCGTATCAGGTTGCTAACTACTTCTCCATGGATTATAGGGGCTTCATTCAGTTCCTTGTCATCATCATAATCTCTACAAAACTGAAGATTATAGATTATTATTAGAAGCAAGATAATTGTTAAATTTATATCCTGAAGACAGAAAGTCACCACATTCATCGCCACTAGAGACCAAGAAAGAGGACTCTAGTAATTCTTGCAAGTCTTCGGAACTTTCTTTTTTGATAAAAAGTGTTCTTCAGGGAAGACATCTCAAACAAAAAATACATAAGCAACCTCCAAAGATTCAACAAATCCTTCATATACAAAGCACCATAGACATTTTGGGTTGGAAATTGTACAAAGCAGGCAGTACAATTTTGGAAGTAGAACATAGTCCAGCTACTTCAACCAGTGTGTATAGCCTGAGTTATTAATGTTCAGTGCTGTGTCCTCCTCATACTATGCATTAACACCTGATACAGCAGGGCAAACACGAATTAATCACAGTGCTTGGAAACTTACCTGATGGCCACTTCAGACCTTTCTTTAAACTTACATCACTACCAAAAGTTTGAAAGAGATAAACAAAAGAAAGCTCATGAAATAAAGCAATTCCTGTCAGACCTCTATGCCACCAGTTAATTCAACTCAACCTGTGAAATACATTAGTTTTTCAGCACAAAATGAGAGGACATCATCAGTTTCCTATTTCCCACAGCCATCCTTTTTCCCAGTCACTCCCAAAGCTTCAGACTGCACATTTTTTTTCCCTACCTCTGGGTGTGTAGCTGATCCAACAGAGGCCAGAAGATCCAGCATTGCAAGCATAGCACCAGGGTGAATAATGACTGCATCAGAGCTTTGTATGGATGTGGGCCCTGTCTGGAGTTTCACATCAGCTATGTTTTTTTGAGGGCAAACAGGAGGTGTAGAAACAGAATGATATGCGTGCCTGCAGAACAGAAAACATCCCATGGTTACAACACCCAGCTATTATGAGTTCTGCATTTTTCAAACAGCTGTAAAATTAGCCTAAAGATGTTACTCCCTTTTCCTTTCTCTTCTCTTAGTTAGACAGACCAAGTACTCTTCTCAAACCTGTTGGGCATGTTTCCCTAAAGACAGTCTAGAAACCTCTCAATTGCTCAACTATTCTTGAACTTGGAAGTGTCTTCCCCAGGTGCTACATGGTTTGAAGAACTCTGAGGTTGTTTTAATTGCCTCCCTCTTTTTATTCTAGTTGCAGTGGCAGCACACAGCAACTGCAGTGAGCGACCGACCACTGCTCCTGTTCTTCGAATATGTTTCTCCCCACTTGCTTTTCATTAACAACTGATTATGAAAAGTGCTATCACAAAACTCTCAGGAATCTCTAATCAGCCTAGGGGAATAGAAAAGTGGTCTCTGTGTATATTTGTGTCAGCAATTTGTATGTTCTCAGTCCTTCCATGACTGCTATGGCAATTTGGTTTTACATTAAAGATGCTTTAGTCTGATCCAGGGAAAAGAGGCTTTGACACACTGACTTAGAAGCAACCACTTGTCCTGAGAAATGCAGATGTGTTCCTCATTGGAACTCTTGGAGATATCAGCTTGATGCCAACTCTTCTTTCAGCAAGGGTTTCAACACACAAACAGCAGGAGCAGCTTACTGAACATATGCTTTCAAGATGGTGCTTTAGAAGCAAAAGCGAGATCAAAAGACTCATGGTCGCCACAAAAAAAGAAAAACAGAAAACACAAGAAACCCCCACAACAAAAAAAACCCACAAACTCAGAAAAACCCCAACCCAAACCACCCCTATTCCCATGATATTTATCATATACACTTATTTGTAAGAAGAAATAGAATAAACTCTGTGTAAGAATTTTTTTTGATCATCACATATTGTCTGCTGTTTCACAAGTGAATAAGCAAAAAAAAAAAGTGTCTCTTATCAAATCAGTTGAAAGAGGCATTTCTTCTCTTCTGTTCTCAGCAACAGGAATTTACTCAAACCCTAACCCTGACACAAGACTTAAAGACTCGCTGTGCCTCACACTTTAGATGCTTCCAACAAGGCAATCTCTTTCTCCTGGGAAAAACAGGACATAGATGGGAGATGAGGAAGGCTGCAAACACAATTCTGCCCTAAACAAAGACACCAAGCCCAATCTCTCAGCAAGAAACACATCTGTTGGATTACTGGATTACTCAGCCTAAAACAGACAATAGGAAGTACAGCACAATCTTCTCGTGCTGGCTGGAAAATGGGTTCAATACATAATGTTCCAATAAACAGGTTCCTACTAAAAAGCTTTCTGGCAAATCAGCAAACACTTGGCAACCAAACAATCCAAGAGTATTGTTCAAGAGAGTTTTTAAAGAAAAATTAGATTATTGGTGCTTTACTCATTCAGCTAATGCTTACAGCAAACAGAAAATAATACGGCAATTTTCTACTGAAAATTCTACTGTAACCAACCACTTAGAAAAACAACTTCCTAAATGAATTTTTCTTGTGTTTTTTACAAACCCTTAGCCATGAATTTTCTAAACTTCTCTGTCAGCCTCACCTCCTATTGAAACATCTGGTAGGTAAGGAAGGCTTCATTGTTTCTTTTAAAAATAAATGGAATTAAGGACAGTGTAACAACCAGTAACACTACCACAGAGAGCTGTTATCTCAAGCCTCTGGCCTGCCTTACTGCAGAGACTGAAACACAGGCAATTGTTTCTCATGAATCCTAAAAGCAGTGCTCTTCATCTAAAGGAGAAAACTGCAGCCTCTTTCCAATGTCACCTTGAGCATCTCAATGCAAGCTTTACAGGATGCAATTAAAAAACTACATATGCATTTATATTTAAGAATTCTCTTCAGTGTAATGAAATTACATTCCCTAAGACATTCTGTCCACTTTTAAGTACAAGTTTTACTTTTAAGCACACTGATCTCCACTATCACATTCACCTCATTAAGGTAAACTGAGAGGTTTAACATGGTAGTACAGGGAGAGTGTAACAAAAACATTACTCAGTGTGAGTCATGAACACAAACACGATCCTGGTCTCAAACCACCCAGACTGCAACAGTCCATACAACTGAAAAGGCAATACAGTCCAGACCAGGCTTCCTGTTAGCAGTCTAAGGAAAAATTATATCCTTAAAGCAGATATTATTGAAAGTTTTTCACATAATTTTAAAATACCTTCTATTTTTAGTTTTTCCATATATGAAATACTTGTATCAATACAAGAAGGGAAAAAACCCAGTTTGTAAAGATACCTCTACAGAGAAAAAAGAAAACAGATCTTACAAAACCTTGCCAAAATATTAATTAAATGTTATAGTTCAATAGGTCAGGGTGGAACCTGCAATAAATTAATTTAGCCATGTTTCTATGTTCTTGATATGACTCGTCTAAGGAAGAAGAAAAGAAGTAGATAATGGAAAAAGGCAGTGTACACAAGATGACATACATCTGTATGTCTATTCTGTCTAATTTAATTAAAAATGTAATTGAAGAAAAATTAACTAATTAATATGACTTTAGTTATATAATTAGCTACAATTCTTGATTAAAATTATAACAGCATTTTGATCTGGATAGAACTAAGTTGGATTTGCTGTAGATAAACCCTCTGCGTATCGTTCCCCGAGAGTGATCACCATCCAAACTTTTAAGAAACAATGGCTAAAAATATTGCAGAGTCAAAGCTACATTCTATTCTCTACTTTACTCTATCAGGATCAAAATATCCTAAAAAAAAGAGAGAATACTTATTTCTGCCAAAATTTACAATCAAAGAGCCGAGAAAGCTGTAGTTCTTGATTCAAATTACACAGGTGTGGTAGAACAATGCATTCCAGGTAACAGGGAGGACAGCCATGTACTGCCATCCCAACATGTGCTGCAGGAGTCCTACCTACTCTGCTTCCATAAAGGGTAACACTTGGAGGGCAGCACACCTCAGGGAAACACAGCTTTGAGACATGACAGACATGTCTGAGAGAGAATATTAGCATATCACTGCATCCAAAACTGTTCTAGACTGTGTGAGAAACCAGAACTGTACTATTTTTATTTATAAGAATTATTTGTGTGCACAGTGTCTGCTTGCTCTTTCAGCCAAACAACAGAGAGCTGTCCCTCAGGCATCTGTCTTACAAGTGAAAAGGCAGAAAACCAGGCCACAACAACAAGGGAGATCCCAGGGATGCAAAGCAAAGGAGACAGAAAACAGTAAGAGAAGAGCAAACACTTCTCTGGGAAGAGTCAACTTCAACAGAATCTGACCTTATCTGACATTTAGGAGAAGAAAAAAATAATATTGGACTACAAACCCCAAGCTGCTTATTTTTGAAAGTAGAAAGATCACAGCTACTGGCAATGAATACACTAGGAATGACAAACATGATGCTGTGAGAAAGCAGACAGCTGTTCAAACAGACATTTGGAAAGCCTAGTTTTAATTTTTACTTAAGACATGCTTTTCAGAAAGGATGTGGAAGTCACCCAGGCAAGCACGATCATTCTTTCTGTCCACTTTTTCTTTGAGTCTTACACAATTTGTTATAACCCAAAGGACTTTTTTGTTTGTGAAAATCCATTTCAAAGGCACTTAACCCCAGCAAGTATCTACATTACTGTACTGGAGCAGACCTGAATTACTGAAAGCACCCCACAGGGATAATGACTTTTTAAACTACCCAATCTTTACCTCGGGGTAAAGCATTTTCTTTACTACAAAAAAACCTGAGGGAAGTCTAACCTATCTATTCATATATAACTATATTTGTATTTTAATTTCCAGGCTGCGTCAGCTACCCATCTGGCACTCCTGTTCATCACACCCAGGAATCAGCTTCTGTTTGGCAGGCAGTGCTTCTGTTCTGCTGCAAGCCTTTGCATATCTGTGCATTTGAGTAATTGAGCAAACCTGAGCAGCCCTGCCAGGTACACCTGGGGAGAATAGCAAAATGTAGCAAAGGGCTGGGCAGTTCTGTAACACTAGAGGTTATTGCAGGGTTGAAGCTGTAAAGAGCCTCCACAGGAAACACTGTTTTCTTACATGTTTCTTCAGAGTAAATGGCAGGGAAAAGACATTGGCCACTAATGTTTTTTCTCTGTAAACTACAATGTTTGCTCTTTAAATGCCTCAGTGGTAGAAAAGAAAGGAAATGACAGTCTAAGAGGTTATGGGTTACCGGGAAGGTGTCCTCACCTAAGTCACTCCCTGAAGAATATGCAGGTATTACTTGGGTAACATCACTCAGTAAAGATAAAGGTTCTCTTTACTAACCTGCTTTAATGTAAACATTCCTTTCAAATCAGTTTCCATTAGCATCTTTGGTTGTTTTCCTTTGCAAAATATTTTACATTCCAACCATGAAGCTTGATGGCATATCTTAAGCAGTATAACACTCAAGTATGATCATATTTTCTACACATGGCACCTGCATCTCGATAACCCTGCGTCTTTCAAACGCCTTTTTAGCTTTCAAAAGCAAATGTCCACCTAACCTGCATCTTTAGATAGTCATGGGCTGCTGCCTTCCCTAGATACTTCAGGAAATTTTTTTTTTTGGCATTTGCACAAGCCTGTAAGTAACACTCTTCAGACAGTTACCATTATTTAAAAAAAAAATACTAAAGTCTACCAGACACATTAAGACGCATAAGAAAAGACTGTAGCTTGGGAGGGAAAGTGAGTGCTTGGATTTCTCAATTGAGCCATTTGTGCTTTCTTTCCAAACCTTTTAATTTAGCACGTCTCTACATCATTTGGTAGTCAAGTACTGACAGATTCATTCTTTACTTTTTATTCTCTGCAATTACTAACAAATGAGCACCTTTACAAGCCATTCACCTTCCACCAAAAGTATGTTTCTTGAAAAATTAGTCAGAAAAAAAGAAATCCTGCTGTATGCATTGATCTACTAGCATAGCCTGAATGTCTTTGAACTGCTCCTGAGAGTATCATGTATACCTCCCTTAGGTATACATTTCTTATACTAGCCTTTATTTGGTTTTGAAACACAAACCTAACTTTAAGTGCTATGAGAATCTGGAGACATCTCTAACCTCATCACTGCCTAGGATTCACTATGAAACATGCCTTTACATTTTTTTATGCAGTAAACACACAAGTAAAAATGCACTCCTCAGAATAGCAACTTAAAAGAAACATCCCTCCCCTCCAAAACTAAGAAACACAATAGCGAGAGAGAAAAATTGGAAGTGAGATCAACTTCTCTTTGAAGGGTCGGTACCTTTTCCTGGACAAAGCTGGCGTACCCCAAGGAGAGGGGAGAGAAGTCTCATTTGTCAGGCAAGGAGGGATCTGTTCTGCACGACTACAGACAAAACAGACAGGGGGAGGACAGAGAGGTTAGAGAAGAAACCAGAGGCCATAAGCTTGTTAGTTTTACAAAAGCACCAATAAAATCGTTACTTGGATCCATCCTTCAGAAACAAACATGGATGACAAAGGATAAACTGAACGACAGCCTCGGGTAAACACGCGGACATGCAAAGTGTGCGCTGCTCTTGTGGTGTGACTGCACTGCTTGTTCAATGCTCAGCTGAGATTTACTGATACCAGCAAAGCAGAATGTCTTTCGATGTTCAACAGCAGAAATTCAGAGGAGAAAGTGAAGCTTCAGTAAATTAAGTATAACCAACAGGGGTAAGAAATATAGTAAATGTAAATTCAATAATGAATGATGAACAGAAAATTTAAAGAAGGAAAAAACACTGAAAACAACAGCCAAAAAAAAAAAAGGAACTTAGTGAGGCATCTTAAGCAACATCACCATGGGATTTACTTACCCCATTGTTTCCTCATTCTCTACTGTTAGCCAGTGTCAACTTCTACAGTACAAGTGACACTTTCTTAATACAAACTGTCCCTCTGCTACTTGAATGCTTTACTAAGACTTTAAAATGAGATCAAATAAATTGATTTCTGTAGCTGGCTTTTTGGTAGGTGTGTGTGTTTGGGTGGTTTTTTGTTGGTTATTTTTTATTTTCTTTAAAGAAGATAAAAGCATTAAGATCTTCTGCTTTGGGGGCAAAATGTCCCATCATATCAGAACAGAGTCACATGCATTCAAAGGCTGGGGTGAAAAATAGCTTCAAGGTCCCAGATATGAAGCTTAGGTCTGCACTTCATGTTTTGTACCTTAAATTGTGGGCAAAAACTACTCTAAGACAAGCCAATCTTTAACACATACTTCACAAAGTTTTGTTGTCATTTTAGACTAACTTTAAGATACATTTCTGTTCATTTGGAGTCTCATAATTTACATTCTAGTTGTTTAACTCTGGGAGTGTCTCCAAGTTAAATTTAAAAGCCAATAATATACAGACTAGCTAGAACTTTAAAGAATGAGCAAATCAACCTAAACCATGAGCTAGCAAGAAGAAAAGGAGGAGAAAGCTTTATCAGTCTCTAAAACTACTTGAGAGACGGTCATAGCAGTAGAGTGTCCATCTCTTCTCCCAAATAACTAGCAAAAAGACAAGAGGAAATCACCTCAAGTTGAACCAAGGGAAGTTTAGATTTGATATTTGGATTTTTTTTTCACCAAAAAGGTTATCAAGCATTGGAACAGGCTGCCCCAGGATGTAGCTGAGTCATCATTCCTGGAGGTCTTTAAAAGATGTGTTGATGTTACACTCAAGGACATGGTTTACTGGTTGACTTGGTAGTACCAGATTTACAGTTAGACTTCATCTCAAGAGTATCTTCCAACCTAAACCATCCTAAGATTCTAAATAAATCATGGTATTATTTAATCACTTACTTTAAGGCTCCATATCAAAGGAAACATGAAGTTAAGATATGACATTCAACAACCAAATTTTCATTTCACTTAAAAAAAAGCATAAAAATCTAGTAGTTCTAATGATGATAATGTAACCTGTCAACCTATCTACCAACAGGTTGCTCCAACACATCAAATATAACCATGAACTGGTATCTCCATCTTAACTGCTGCCATGATAAAAACATCCAGCATCCCAGAGAATGCTGCATACCCTGGAGAACACCAGCAAGCTAAGTCATTATTTCGTCCGATGCTGACACCTTATATTCCTCTCAGTGGTGTGAAGAAAGTAGATTAAAATAGAAATACAAAAGCTTGCAATGAAGGAATTTGAAGAAAACTATTTTGGGGAACACTGGCATGAGGCAGGCAGAGAAGATGAAAGAAAAGGAAGAAAAAAATTGGCAAAGTTCATACCTGTCAAAAGAATCTGTTGCTACCTTGTAGAGGTAAATAAAAAGTTTGCTGCAGTGTCTTAGAGTAGGTGACACAGCATCCAGGGATATTAGGTCATCGTCCAAAAGTCTTTGAAATAGTTGTGTATTTGAAGGGAAGACATTCAAGGGACTTATTTTCCTCAAGTCTGAGAAGCAGCCAAGTAATCGAACAGCATCTGCCAGTTTTTCATACTGGATCTCTGTCTTGAAGAAGTGAGAGTTGGCTGGCTCGTAGCGCATTGCTGCAGTCAATGTGCAGAACACAGTGTGAAGCAGTTCAAACACTTGGTTCTGGTTTACTTTTTCCCAGCCATTCTTAGGTGGTGAGCACAAAGATCTTTCCATGGCAACGAGTAAAGATGTGACGTACACAAACCCACCGACTTTCCTAAAAACAGTTCTTGTGCGGTGACTCTCTCTCAGCACCAAGAGCAGGGCCTGCAGACAAAATAAACAATCAAAACAGGGAAACAACAACAAGCAGCAGCATTACAAACATCTTGGAAAAAGGTAGGAACATTTTTGTTCACAAAACATTGTTGTGCTAGTAAAATCCTCATGTCATTTGTCAGAATTTGGTATGCCTGAAGTCTCTGAAGATCAAATTTGTACTACAAAAATTCCCATACTCAGAAGTTTACAAAATAAAGAGAAAGAGTAGGGGGAAAAGCAGAATACTGTCCCTAATTTAGAAGTAAGAAATTAAAGAGATGAAGAAACCTTCCAACAGAAAAGGCCTGACCAAGGCCAGAATGGAACCCAAAATTGTCAGATAGTCTTAGTGACAAGGTGGAGAATATCTCTGTTAGAAAGGAATCTTCTCTGCCATCACACTTCCCAAACAATTTCAAACAAGAGCAGGCAAATGACTTCTTGCAGCAATGAGAAATCCAAACCTTGGAGCATCCTAACAAGTCTCCTAGCAATCAACAATACAGAACAGCACCTGGCAGCTATGAAGGCACAAGAGCACTCAAATATAACAACTCAGTTAGCAAATTCAGGCAGCAAAAAGCTAGCCAAATAAGCCCACTTATTTTTAGCTTTCCTCCATAAATCTCTGAATTGTGACTGAGACTTCATTTTAAGAATTTATGTTCAAAAATAAGCCTGAGAGAGAAACAAAAGTGGGCAAAACCTTATTTGCTGAACAAATAAATGCAAAGCCATGGTATAAACAGCTGAAACTACATCAACCTAGGTACTAGAGAACAATGTTCATTTATCTGTGAAATCTGGGGGTGGAGAAGCCCTTCCACACAAGCAAAAACAAACAAAAAGAACATGGGAAGATTTGACCCACATGTGAATACAGAATATAGAAGAAAAAGTCTCCCTACAAAAAGCATCATAAATAACAAAAAAAAGTTATAGATACAGAAAAATAGGCTGGGGAAAATTTTCTATGAGCAAAAGTTTACTTCTTCAGAATCAGGCTGCTTTTTTAAGCACTCAAAAGATGGGCAGTGAAATAGCAAGACTGTCACTCCTCTGAAGGCATTATCTCCTTTCCTGACAATCATGAACAAACAGTAAAAGACATATCACTACACTGTTCTGGGCTGTCAGTTCCATAACCAAGACTTCTGAGAACAGCACCAATGGAAGACAAGTACAACAGGTCACAGGAAAGACAGAAATCCTGACTTTCTGTTAGATCCTCTGGAGAACTGCAGTATCTTTTCTCTCCCCTTTAAGTATTGTGAATAACACGTGCTCAAAAATTACTGAATACCTCGATGGACAAAACACAGTAAATGAACAATTTTATTACCAGCTCTCCTTTCTGTCTTTTGGAATAATATGAAGCTGTTCATCTGCCAGAGAAATGCTACAGTTCCTTTGAACAGATATGAACCTAGATGTCTCTGAGCTCTCTCCAGTAAGACTCATTTGCTTTCTAATATTTGCCTCAGCTTTTCTACTCTAAAATAAAACAGTATTTTGTCAATTTACAAAAATAACATTAGCTACTCTGAGAAGAAACACAGAGTTTTTGAGCAAACAAAACACCTAATACAACAGGAAAGAGATGAGTTTTCTCGCTTCTTCCTCTACACCCAGCCTTACTCTCTTACTATTTTGCTTAAGCAAGCAATTTCTTCAGTTTTATCTTCTACTGTGATCATTACAATTTGCATTTATATTAATTATTTCAGCATTCATAGATACGAAGTGGTAAAACAGGATTCCACATGAAAATGTAAGCCAGCACTGAAAAGAAATGTATGTTACTTGCTTGCTTTTTTTTTTTTTTTCACATGTATTCCCATTATTTTTAGCTGAATAAGACCTCACTGGGAAAAATTATCATTACTGCAGAACCTCATTTTCCATCCACTGAGATTGGTTACAAGCGATGATGCTAAAAGCATACTCACCCACTAGCCTCCATCTCTAATTCTGAAGCCTACTACGGACAGATGGAAGAAAATAAAAACCATGGATCAAATGTACATATTTCAACTCCAGAGACAATCTACATACAGTAGCTAAACACCATCCACCCAATCCAGCTCAATCCAACGCCCTTCTCAGTGTTTTCTCTCTTGGAACCACACCTTAGGAGCGAGAGTGCTGAAGAACAACCCTTCACCTACCCTTAGGATGTCGGTTTTCAGCTGCAGTTCAGTAGGTGGGGCCGAGTGCATCAGCCCCAGCAGGGTGCCCATGTCATCCTCTCCACTGGGTGACAACACCAGCTGCTGGATGATCATCAGGGCGTGCTGGCGGCACTGCGGATACTTCACGATGTTGTGCACACACCTGGCACCACCAAACTCCCTGAAAATGCCTGCTCAGAAAGAAGGGGGGAGGATAAGTGCTTTAAGAGTAAAGCAAAATATAACAGGTGACAAATAATGCAACAAAACAACACCAAAGGTGTTTATTTTAATTTCTACTGACTGAAGGGCAGAGTTTTAGCTCTATGGATGTTTAATGATGTACTACTATTTTTCCTCTCCTAACACAAATAAAAATAGAACTCCAATGTCTTCTGACAATATTCTTCACCAAAGACATTGAGTACAAGGATGGAGGTCAGTTCTAAGAATTTCCTCAATAATTCTGTTACTCCAATAGCAGTTACTCTTTCCATGCCAGAGGTCAAAGGGTCTTGGGATGAAACAAAAAATGTACCAAAACCTCCATGTTTTGTGAAGGCCATATACTGTCCTGGTTTAGGGGAATGTTTATCTTACATAGAGCAATGACCTAAGTGCAGTATGAACTGAAAACATAACTGGGCTTCTTCTGGACAGGAGCACTGGCTGAGAAGTAGTTTGGTTTATCCACATGATTTGTAAGATTCTGCAAAAGAATTTTTGTGGCAAGACCTATCTCTGTAGAGATTAAGCTTAAGTCAAACAACGGTTTTCAAGCTTACTGGCTACTGCAATAACCAAAAATGATATGAAAATCAATTCTGAAAACATTACAGAACACAAAGTAGAATATATATGGCATATATAATGTGTGTTTAGTACAGTGTCAGCACCTAGAGCATTGCCCTTTGTTAATTACTGAAGATGAAAACTGACTGGGGAAATGGATCAATGCTGTATTATTGCATCAAAAGGGATCATTTTCCATGTCACTATAAACTCAAAGAACAGTTTAGATGACCAAGTTCAGGATTAACAAATTGATTCCTTCTAACACATAGATACAAACATTAATCCCACTAGCCATTTCCTGCCTCCTGCTTTCCCTGACATCCTTTGGACGAGAGACGTATTCAGTGCAAAAGGAGAGGCCTCAGACCCTGAGACAGGTGAGTTTGTGGCATCCCTTCACAGGCAAATCCCATCTCCTTTGTGGTCAGGTTTTCATAGAGACTGGGATAACATTTTATACTTCTCCCACTCTCAGTGTAGGTTCTATACTACCCAGTGAACCAGTGAGGATCTGGACACCCAAATTTCCTGTTGAAATTAGTTAGCAGTTAAGCAATACTCAGGAAAGCTTATCACATGCTGGTGTAAGATTAGAAACAAAGAACTGAATGCGGTATAGATCACTGCAAGGCTGCATTACGCCTCCTTATGCCTCTGTGATGACCTAAAACCTCTGCTGGCCTCCAGATACAGGGCCACTGGGCTCACATCCCAGTACTGACAGCAGCCAGCCCTTCCCTGAGGAATGGTTTCTCAGCTCCTCCTGTATACTCTGTCCCACTCCTGAACTGGGAGAGCTACTGATGAAATGAGGCCCTTGAACTCTCCAAGATTCCTCAGGAAAAACATCTGTGGCATCATCCCAAAGTGCTGATGTCTTTTACACTCCTAGCTCCAGAGAATACTCGGAGATGAACTCAGTCCTGAGAAGCGGCAAGGAGGTCCTGATGCCTGATTGATGCTTCCTAGGTGAGGTCAGGAATGCCATCCAACAGCAGCCAAGGATTTGTCACAAGGCAGGTGGATGTTACCACAGTTTCAAAATCACTAAGTCTTGGTTAATGAAGCACAATATAGAACTGCCTGATTTGGAAAAGGACAACTGTAACAGAGGCCTATTTGTACATGGTGACTGGGAGTAACTGTTTAAAAAGGAAAACACATCTTTAACTAAAGATACACACATTACATTAAGTAGATATGACACTGTGAACACTGAACTACATTTCTAATTATGTCCTTGAATTTTTAAATAGCCAAACAGTGTTACAAGCGCTACTAAAAATTATTATGGAACTGTTGAAGAGTGACGGGGGTGTGGTGGTTGCTTTCAAGTAAACAATAGCAAAGAAACTCAAGTTAAACACTCTTGTTCTCCTTTATTTTATGCACTCTAGGTTATGCTGTCTATTCCCTGGCTGGGAAAACTTGGCAAGAGAGAAAGTGTATTTCAGTGTATTTGAATAGTCACCTGAAGACAGGAAGTAAAGACGTGATTTTCTGAGTTACTTTTTTATACCTATTTTGACAACAATCTCTCTACTCACCTGCATTTGTGTTTGATCCTTGAAGTAGTACTGTCAGGGTCTCCATAACCAATAAAGCCAGCTGCCTTTGGTCCTCAAATGAACTGTTTCTTGAATCCACTACGAAAAACATTTCAAAAGCTAAATTTGTAGAAAATAATCACTCTTCAAAGATGCTGCTGGATACTTTCCACCAACACTTTTACTTTTTTTGCTTCACCAGAGAGCATGCAGCCCCACCATTTTCCAAAGCAAGTTGAGATGTAGTTTACGCATGCATTCCTGGGAAAGCTTAACTATGAATCATTTGAAAAGTTAATTTTACAAAGAAAGACAAGAATTTAAACAGAAGTTTATGAGCACTGTGAGCTCCACAGTGTCTGACACTGCCGCTATTGTTTCTTGAAGCGACAAAACCACACCACAGTTGAAGAATGAACTGCATCTGTTCTTGTTCAGTTTTCAATACTTAAAAAGAGAAACTCCACACAAACCCCACAAAACTACACTCACATAATTACAGCAAATGTGCTGATTACTCAACAGGTGTAACAGACCAACACTGCAAGCAGCATAGTACACACAGAGTAACACTCCAGAAAAAAAAAAGTGGGGTTTTGGGGTTTTTGTAAAATTACTCAAATAAAAACTAAACCCCAAAACAAGGATGCGTGAACCCACATAGCACCCTAATCAGATGACAGCTTCATCTGTTTATTTATAGGAATATGAGAACTGATGTGTTTTTCAATGGAGTTACTGGCAACAAAGCTTTCTAACTCTCACCTACAGCTACCACTCACTAATGAAGCTTCATACAATTAAACTCAGGTGAAACATCTAGCAGTTACGGTTAAAAAGTGTCACTGACGCACACAGGCTCGATTGCAGTTTGAATAAGGAATGTAAAAAAGAAAATTCTCTTTGTGCACATGTATGCTCCTATGGCACATGGCAGAGCCTGCTTTGTAGGCCTAGCAGCTGTGCAGCTTATCTGGGACGCTCAAGTCTGGAGGTAACTGATCTTAATTTATATTTTTAACACTTAGAAAAATTTAGACCCAGCTTATAAAAAAGTCCCCTATTAAGAGCCCAGATATGCACTCTAGAATATTTTTTCAAGGCTGGGCTAAACACGAAGGTACAAAGTACCTTTTGTTAGGGAGAATATTGATGCTATGTATCGCTCCTTTACTTTTTTCACATTAAGTAACAAATATTGAACCAGTACATCAAAAAAAAACATTTAAAAAGGAAAATATGAGCTCCTACTACTTTGCATTCATACAGCATCATTCATTAAAATTAGCCTTGAGCTTCTCTCAAGAAACTGAGAGAAGCAATTCCAATGAGCTTTTAAGATGGCACAGCAGTCCTCAGCAGAATTCAGCCCTTGAGGTACATGTTCCAACTATCTCATCTCTCCTAAATGCTAGACTCCACTATTTCCAGCCAAAAAAGACAAGTATTAGAAAAATGGAAAAGGACACGCTACCTTGATCATTCAGTGCCTGAGTGGGATCTTTCAAAAGGGCTGCATATTTATGAAGAAGATTTACCATCACCTCCAGAAGTCCCACTTCCCTGAAGACATCCTTAAAGATGTAGTCATGACGGGTAAACTTCAGAAGTGTCTTCATGGCAATGATGCTACACTGAAAAGAAGTGCTGGATTTTAAAAGGATGCTCACGCTGATCAGTTCTTTACAGGGTATGTAATTCAAGCTGAAGACAACCAATTCCAGCATCTCAAAGTATTTGGTCTGCACTTCTGGAAGTTTAGGAATTCTCTCTGCAAACTGAGACAATGTGTGCTGCGATTCCAAAATGAAGTAGTTGGCATTGTCCGCCATATAAATATTCGTGATGGCATCAAGGATGATTTGTGCTAGATAGTTGGTTTTTGCTCTCAAAAATGCATTCTGGAGGACAGAAAATGCTTGAATGTTCCTCACACTATGACCTAAATCAGGAAACAAAGTGGGACAGGAGGAAAAAGGAAAGAGAAAGTTCTTAATAATCTTAAACAATGAATACACTTACCAATAACGATCTATGCATTTTAATAAGTGGGAATAAAATAACAGTGTATGATGTCACATTTAATTAAAAAAAAATCATTAAGACTGACTTCAAAAAAGCCTCTGCACAACCATTTACACTGCAAATTCCACAACCTACTAATCTTTAAGATGACATCTTCATCTTTGATAGTAAGAGTTTAGGCAAGCAGCTGAAGATGCTGATCAAAGAGCATTTATTTAAAATAGATAAGCACACCGATTTAATGTTAAAATGTACACAGGATACAGTCCTAGAGACAAACCAAAGCCTGCCCTTCATGTACCCAGGCCATAGGAGAACTCATTATAGCAATAGCGATGTGTTCTGTATTCCATAATACAGGACACAACCCCCATAGCTGGGAACAAAAAAAGCTTTGGCAGGCTCCAGTACTATTAACAATTAAGGAATTAAAACACAGGAAAAGAGTTGTAAAGCATAAGGTAGCTCTAATATTAGCACACAAAGATCTCACACCTTTAAAGCTCAGTTACATTTCTTGTAAGTACCTTCAAGTTGACTAAAATCTCATTCATTCAGCCAAAGAATGCATAATTTATGAGTGCTCCCCAAAATTTTCTATGGGCAGATATTATTCTTATTTTATTCAAAAGATGCCTAAAAGACAACTTTTTAAACTTCTGTAGGAATAGTACAAGCCACAATAGGCAGACCCCATGATACAAAAAATAACTGATGGTACAAAATAGTTTTGACAAAATAAACAATCAGGAGTGAGAACTTTAAACGTATTCTAAACAAAGCATTTAAGATGTTTTAACAATAAAATCTTATTTTATTTTTTTCAAATAAAGATATATTCAAACTGTTAATCTGATTTGAAAACCCTTTATAAACAAAAACTTCTTATTTATTCCATATTCTCTGTGGAACACGACTCTCTTCATTTTTATACACTAAGTTGTCCAATTGAATAGTAAATTCAGTTATTTCCATGCCTAGCCTCCCCACCTTCCATGTCATTATTTCTCCAGAAGGTAAGAGAAAACTCTCTTGTAAATGAACATGGAACAATTTCACATCTGGAAGAATATTAGTTACATTATAACTCACACTCAGTTGTTCCTATAAGGACTTCTTTACTATGAAAAATGTTCAGTGAGGGGATTTAGAGCTTATTAAATGTGACAGGAACATAGCAGTGTCAGATAATACTAAGTTAGAACGTAAATAATAGTAACAGTTGTTCCAGGCAATCACGCAGATTAATATGTTATTTTTTATTATTAGGAGGACCCCTGAAGAAACCAAATTCTAACCAGCTCTTCAGAGTTCAAGAACTAAGATGATTTAAATAAAAGTAATTGAGAAAATTAATGAATACAGTTTTCATAAAAAGAAGTGATGAAAAGCAGGTAAAAGAAACAGAGATATCCTGACAAATACCACAAAGTTAAAACACGCTTTTGCAGACTGCAACAGGCCATGGTTCTCTCATAATATTGTATCAGAAAAGCTGAATAGCCTAAACAAAAACTAACCTTATTAACAAAACATGGAGAGATTAAACTCTCAGTGTTCATCTTCTTTCTCTATTTAGTGCATAAGAAAAACAATTCCTATGAACAATTAACTCTCTTCACACCAGAGAAAGGAAGTCACTGTCCCAGGAACCTAGGATGTATATTTATTAGTCTATAAATCTACAAATGCAATCCTATAACAAACTTTTCTTGTGCCAGTGGTATATCTCATTAAAAGTTCAAGTAACAAACTAGCTCCACAGTCAGTATTAAATTCTAAACTCCTTCATTACATACAAGACTAACCTGAATTTTAGCACAGGACATGAAACACAAGTTTATTTTTATAAAGACCTTTCTCCCTTAAGATTTCCTCAACCTTATCTCCGAATTGTAATTGATTGTGGTTGCAAGCACACTACAGATTTTATCACTCTGATCACACTGGTGATGAAATAACAGATTTCATCTCACAAGTCACATTTGCCTATGCTGACAAAAGCTAACAGAAAGCAAACTGAAGCAGGGGAAGGATTAAAAAAAAAAATCAAGCCAGCACATCAGCCTTTCATATCAGTTTGGTAAGAGTAGCTTAAAACACCATAAATCAAATCAGTGCATCTCTCCAATAAAATAATCTCTTCAAATCTCCATGTAGAAAACTGTCAGGCTTGCAGTGAAGAGGCCGGACCTGTCCTCAAATGCAAAAAGCCCTAAGCTTTCTTCTTTGGGCACCAACCCCAAAATAAAATCTTTGAGACCAAAATAACTGAGTATTTGATACACAATCTTTGATAAAGAACCTAGACTTGGTTGCCAAGGGTTTGTGCAATACACAGCTGCTCTGTATCTTGCCATTTGCATTTAAAACAACAAAAAAGGAAACAGAGAAAAAAGCAGACTGACCTTTGCCTGCAGGCTGTGGGACTGCAAATCCAGGTAGCAGGAAAGGTACTCCAGTGGTAACACCAGCTGGCTTTAATTCATTGACACCATATGTTGTTAAGGAAGTTATCAAATTAACTAAGTCCTTCAAAGCATCCTTAGATTCAGCTTCTTTTGCCTGTTCTAATCTAAAGAAAACACAAAAGGATCAAGTTAGCAGCACTAGTTTATTTGAACTCAAATCACTTTAGTAAGATCTGTTTTACTTTATTAATTTAGAGACCAGCTTTACTGCCTTATTCCTGCAGTATTTTCCAGGTTCCTATGTCATAAAGTCAATCAAACACTGGACTTAGAAGAGCAAACAGTTATTTGCCATAGGAATTTACCTCATAAATATTTACTTGCACTCAACAGTCTGCTAAAAATCAAGAGACATGAAAATTACATTAAAAACCCTCTCACAGACATGAAGATACTGTATAGGAAAGTACATGGATAGTCTGTAATTAAATAGATCTGTAATTAACTTGCTAGATTACATCTACCACTTTGAGAGTGAATAGTCTGTGCTAATGAAATGTAATCTTGGTAGAAGCCTAGCACTTAGAAGCACAGGATGAAGCACCCTCACTATAACTACAAATTCTTACCTTTGAACACAAAAGAATGGAAATGTTAACATCCCATTCCAATCATTGTTCACTGACAGGAACACACCATCAGACCAAATTCTAAAAA
This sequence comes from Vireo altiloquus, assembly GCA_013396875.1. Lineage (NCBI taxonomy): Eukaryota > Metazoa > Chordata > Aves > Passeriformes > Vireonidae > Vireo > Vireo altiloquus. The sequence goes on from VZRF01012157.1 coordinate 344,172, forward strand.
CTGACTCTGAATTATAAAACCATCCTCATTTTCCTGCGACTTCACCACAAATTAAACCATGTTTAATTATTTACTAACTCTGTAGATCTCAGGAGTAAACTGGGAATCACGGTCTTCTATTCACTCAAGCAGCACGAGCTCTGTTTTGCTTGTTCCTGACAAGTGATTGTGGGAGCCCTTTACAAGCAGCTCATTCTGCATCCTTGATCTTCTCAGTTAGATGTGGCTGAGGGAGGAACCTCCTTCAAACAGTCACTACATAAGCACTGAGTTCACCTACTGCCACTCTACTAATCCTGCCCTTTCACATCATCCAGGTGAAATTACCAAAGTGCTCCTCTGGACCTCACAGATTTTCTGCAATTGCTTACTTAGCTTCTTCACACATCCTTCTGCTTTTCCAGCTCCAAAGCCTTTTCTCTTTGCAGCTTGAGGCCCAATGTCCAGATTTGGTACCCTCACGAGACAGTCATCTTCACAAAAGTGCCCCAGAGCTGAACAAGTCTCTGTGGGCAGGTTTGAGTCAAAACATGTCCAGGGAGAATACATTACTGTGGTCCATCACTGACCAATATATGGGCTTATTCAAGTTCATCGTTTTTTGAAAGAAAGTTTTCTTCTAGAAAACCACCTCAGGAAGAAGTGAGGATAACACATTCCTACACCATTAACTTACTGATGTCACTGGACAATCCCAGGAGTCCTCTCCCTTCAACAATGAGAAATGCAAATCCCTAGTCTTCCTATGTATTTGGCAGGGATTCTCCATCCTTTAAATCAAAGGATGAGCAAGCTCAAGAGAGAGTTTGTTTAAAACAACACTTGATCTACAGAGAACCACTTTTTTTACCTCAACATGAAACATGACAGCATGTTCCCCTCATATTTCACCTAAACGCTGGCTGACAGTTTCTGGAAAAAAACTGCATTTGAATTACATCGCTTTGAATTAATGCATTTGTAAATACAACATACTCCATCACTCCACTTACAGAACAAGAAAAATAGCAATTCCTTAACAGGTGCTTTAGCTTTTGTGGCACCAAAGGTAACTTATGAGTAATTTTAAGTGTGATTAAAAATTTCAAATGCCACGTCTATATCTGGTATCCACTCAAAACAAATAACCCCCTCCCCCCCCCNCCAAAACTCAGCTTACTAACACCAAAAATAGGGAGACTACAAAATTAACATTTCTTATTAATAATGTTTGACCCAAACATACTTCATAAGGTGTACACTTACAGTTTCCCAGTACGTGCCTTGGATTTGTAAAACATAGATGTATTTTAACAGCTAAGTGTCCTTCTTCAGAACTTCATATCCAAACACAGCAACATAGACTGCCCATAGATTTTAAATAAATAATTCAACAGACACTCTTTTCTTTCTTAGTCAGAAAATTAAAGGAGTTTCTTTCCCGGAAAGAAATAAAATCATGGATAGATCATACACCCTAATTTTTTTTGGGCAGGCATTTTCATTATCATATTTTTAAATGCATTAGCAGCTTAGAAATACCTTTAATAAAAAAATAAAAATAAATACATGTACAGACACACACACTGATTCCCTTGTAACATGCACCACGTTAATAAATGTGATTTTTCATTATGATATTACAATTAAAACCGAACTCAAAAATCTCTAGTTGCAGCCAAAATTTTTTGTTCTATATTCTGTCTAAATATTTAGCATTTTATTTTTAAAAAACTGCTTTCTTTAAACAGCAAGAAGCATCTAGCAATAAATCAGTACTAAAGAACAAAAGGTTAAACAATGTAGTTTCATAAACAGAAAGAAGCATAAAATTCAATGTTTTGGTCCTAATATCTTCATTCCATAATGATCTATAATCACTTATTTGTTTAAACTTATTTATCTACTCTTTATTACGAAAACGTTTTTGAAAAAAGCTCAGTGATCTCTCTGCATTTCTTCATGCAGTTTTGCCTACCTGAGGAGGAGGTCACAGAGGAAGCTGTACCCTTGCCATATCCTAAAATCATCCAACAACGTTTGGGATACATCACTGGAGTCTTTGAGAAAACAAGAAAGTCCAGCAAACATCTCAACTATTTCTAGGGGAGAAAGGTCATCAGATCGCTGCATGTTCTGGACGCATGTGGACAAACATTCCTTTTCTGAAAAGAATTGCAGTGAAGAAATTTAGGATTTTACTGACATTAATGACAGCAAGAAGCATAACTAACACATGAAACACAGCAATAAGGTAACTTATTCAAGTGTCTCTTGTCACAGAACATTTAACACCACTTGAGGATGAGAAGGATTCTCAAGTGGCTTTGGGTCGGAATCCTAACCTCTTTTTGCCAAGCCCTTCCTCCCTTTTATAACCTTTACTCTTGTAAGGAGGAAACTGTGTAGATAAACACTGATTTTTACCTAAAAGTCTGACCAGACAACTCAACAGAATAAAAAGACAAATATGGAAACTGTAAGTAATTCTAAACCACATTTTCTTATTTTAAAACACCAAGTAATAAAAAGCACTGACTTGAAGTGTTATTAAAACCCTATATATCCACCTTTATACCAAGTCATCTTATTCCTACTCTGGTGAGCATTCCATTGGCTGGCATCAGAGAGAGCTTATCCTGTGTAATTCTCACATTCCATCAGTTCATTAGGTCAGTAAAATAAAGTCTTCTCAAATCTATAGTGAGATTTTAAGTTGCACTCTGTTTTAAAGATGCTCCCTTCAATTATTTGCCATTTTAACTATGCAGCATGGACAACACAAGCACAAATCTTTATAGCTACACTGAAAACGAAATTTCCCAGAGATTAAATCAGAGCATGAGATGATGAAAGGATGCTCCTTTGCATATGATGAAATATCTTGATTTTTTCCTAAACATAAGATGAGCCGTGTGACAGATGTTGTTATCTCTTAAGTCAGATTCACTTTTTAAATCAAAAAGCAAGAGGGAACGCTGACTGGTTTTCTTTTTAAGACTTCACTTTTTAAATAACCTAGAGTATCTTTTCACACGCCAGCTCCACTCCTCTGTGGATCAAGGCCATAGAGAAGCAATAATGGTAGAAGCTGTAATATGCCAAATGACAGTCAAAACTTTAGTTATTTTCTTTGTTGCACTTCATAACATTTTCAGACACATATATACCTTCTACACTCATCAAAAGCCCACCAGAAGCCTATCACACCTTGTAAGCCCTATCTGAAAACACTCAACTGGTGACTGCGCTGTTCTTTCAAGTGATACCATACAATCACATCTTTTGACTGGAATTGGAAATGCATTGCTAGCACAAGAAAAAACACAGGCTCAAATTTTCTGTGGAGTATGTGGGAGCAGGATGATACATCTAATAAATTATCAAAATGGTTCTGCAGAGCCTTGTAACTAACTACTTGCTTCTCAGGGTGTGAGCAACCCAAAATTGTGGGTTTCTTTTTTTCCAATAGGTGTACACTGCTACACTCCAACAGTCAGTCCAATTTAAAAACTACAAATGCTTCCTATGTGGTCCTACAGTCTAAAAGCCCCAAAATATAATATTAGAAACATATTTTATAGGATTTCTTACCTCAAGTCCCACATACTTAAACACCCACAAAGTTTTCAGTTAATGCAAAAAGAATAATTTGTATGCAAAGCTGCTTCCAGGCAGCTCATATCCTCTCCAACACTAGTTTTCATCTGCAAGTTGTTGTGAACCAGCTTGGCAGCTGCCTTTTTACCAGCTCCTTGCAAATATAGATGATGAGTAAACTACCACTTTTATTAGCTACCAAAATCTGTAACCAGCTACGGAATGTCCCTGCACAGTACATTTTCCAAGCCAGCAACAGCCAGCATCTACTTGTCTTAAAAAATGGACAGGAGACAAACCAGAATGATTCTGGATGCTTCATTCATTTGGTGACTTGCAGTCTGGATTAAGCCCATGAGATAACTTTCATTTGGCCTTCGGGATGCACAAAGCCTGCAACCTGTAAGCTGTATGGAAAGGTGGGGAAGATGAGGGCATGGTCGAAGAAACGGAGGGTGGCTGAAGTGTCAGCAATGCAGTCAGTGAGGAAACAGGGAAAACAGAGGGGCTGGAAACCCATCCAGCACAGGTGTGGATCTCAGCCAAGCAAAGAGCCTCCGTGGGCCAGGCCCTAAGAACGACATCTGTAGGTTGGCAGAGATAGCTGGACCATAGGAGAGGAAGATGGCTGGCTGTTAAGAATTAATGCATCTTCACAGCGAATATTTTTCAATACAGGGAGTTACTGAAGTTACTGAAAGCCTTTCACTCATCATGAGCTCTACACCAAAATATGAGAGGCAGCTCTATCCTCTCGGGTAAAATTAAAATGTGAGTGAGACAGACTCAGCTGAAATCATCTCTCTCACTACCCAAGGGTTTAGAAATGTTACCTGTATGTAAATACACAAAAGACCAAATTAAAAGCCAAGAAGCTTCCCTATTATTTTCATGCCTATTTCTCAAATAAGAAAACTATGAAAGAAGAGCAGGGAAAAATCCCAATAAATAATACTGAAGGAAGACACATACCATGAATGTATTTCACTACATTGACACTAAGGCCATGACGAGATATGGTCATTAGTACTTCTCCTGCACTCTTCCTCCAAGGCAGATTATAGGGAGGGCACCATGAGGTTATTGCACTGAACAGAAGCTGGAGATCATCCTTCTGAGCCAATTCTTCCGCCGGGGACACAAAACTGCACAATTTTACTAGGATCTGAAATAGGAAGTCATTAAACACCTAAAATTAATACCTTTATCCTTGCTAATTTTGCCTAGACTTAGTAAAAGGTGAAACATTTTTCCTTTAAGCAAACATATTCAAAAAGGTAACGTGCTATTTTCCCTTTTTGTGTTTCAGTACTTTGAACACAAGACAAGGTAATTCGACACATGGTTATTTCAAGTTCAGGTTAAAATGCTTATCAGAATACTGGAAGCAGAGTTTAAATCTCTTAGGCTGACACAGGGTATTTGCATGGATACCAGGATGTTCCATTCTTGGAGAATCTGCCAGTTGCCTAATTTACAGGTCTAAATTCTGCAGTGGGGGAGGAGCTCTGTGAGGCAAACTGCTGCATCCCTTCCTAATGCAGGAAGAAGGCTATTGATGGGTTGTTGGCAGAGCAGCAACCATAACATCTCAGTCAAATTAAGTCTGTCAGGAAAGGCTACAGCAAAACTACAGACCTACCTAAGTAACTGGCACCTGAATCTGAATTTTCTAATTACCATAACCAAGGCAAAACGCAGCCACACAAGTGAAGCTATTACATCTCACTCCCCTTTCTGCATGTTTTGAGGATGCCTGATCTCCATTTTGCATCTTGTGCAGAAAAAACTCAGGCTCCCTCTCAGAAAACTGGAGGGAAGCTGTCTGCAATTGGAGGGGGAGGTCTGAAACCTCACCCATTCCAGTCAGTTCATTTGAGAGCACCACTTTATTATCAATGCTAATGTTTTTCACTACGTCTATTTCAATCAGTAACAGCCAAAGATACCAAGTCCTAGGACCGGTTAGATGAAAACAGAATAATAGTCCACATGTTGCTCCTTTTAAGTATCTGTGCAGAAGAGCTGCATGCATTTGTGTGCAGGAGGTATTTGTCAAAGACAAAAACTACAGGAGGACTGGAAATTTAACCTCAACTGTGCTTGCAGGAATATCCACCTCTCTCTTAGCCGTCAGTTTTTTGAAGAATCAAGGAAGAGTAAAACCTGTCTCAAGTGAGAAGTTTCTAGACTTTGCTCAAATGAAGTACTTACATCCTTCTTTTAAATTCCATGACCTATTTTACCTGTCTTACCTGTACAAAGACTTTCTGTAGTAGCGCTCGGCGCTCTGCGAGAGGTAGTTCATTCTGTGCTCCTCCAACTACCTCAGGCACGTGTGGAAGGTCAAAAAACAGATACAGACATTTAACAAGTGTGGAAGGCACTGACATTGTAGTCATGCAGTCCACAGTTTTCTGAGGAAGAAGAAAACATAGTGAAAAATACCAGTTCAGCATATTATATATTCAAAACAATAATAATGCAGTTGATTGAAATGCTGGTTTTTCTTTCTCACACCTTTGGTGAGGTGTTCACACAGCAGTACAGATTCACCATCTATTCCTAAGTGCCCATCCAAACAGTAATTTTAAAAACAGGATGATTTATTTACATGACAACAGCATCTCACAGCCACAGTTCAGAGTAGTCATTGCACAGGACAGAAACAAAACCTGTCAATCTCTGCCAACAGAAGTTAACAAGTTAATTACAAGACCTTCAGCCAAGCCCTCATCAGCTATCAATTCTTTGTAGCAGTAGAAATGGGAGTGGGAGGAGAACTATTCAATTTATGCTCTCACTTGGCAAGAAGGTGTAAGCAGCGTAAGAAGCAAGGCAGTAGAAAATCTGAAAGCATCAGTGGGAAGAAAAGACAAATTGGAGTAGAGGCTGGTGACGTCCTAAAGCAGAGATAAGATGATGTGCTGAATTACAAAGGCAGATTAGAGCAGAAATAAACCACACAGCTGCCCAGTACACGGCTAGAGACAGCTCTCTGATGGAGAGCAGCACCAGAAGCAGAGGCAGGAATGATTCACTACCATCCCCTCATCACTGCTGCTGGCCTTGCCTTTTGCAACTGCTGTGGTGCTCCTCCAATGAGGTGCAAAGTTCAAAGGCTGAACTATTTAGGTGCTGTATGTGCCATGCATCTCATGGGGCACTAAGCAGCAGTATGCAAGAGAAGCCTTTGGGCAGCAATAAAAGTTGCATGCATAATTCAAGAGAACGTTATAAATTAAAGTCTCAAAATGACTTTTTTTTTTCAGGCAACTGAAACCGCAAGGAGTTAAAGCAGAATTCCCGTGGCAGTATAAGAGAAAGAGGATCTTAACACAGAAAAGCAGAATATAGGCATATCTTTTAGTGATAATTTATTTTTAGCTTTGCCGTTTCAGACTAACCTGTCCTGATGAAGCTAGTAAATTGATTGTGGTGAGCAGCATCCAACCTCTACTTGCTTCTTCACTTTGATTGACCTCCAGAAACTGGACTATGGCACGACTTGCAGCCTCTGGAGGGGGCAGTAAAAAAAAAAAAAAAGCAGTAAGAATTCAGTCTGGTAGTCTGCAGAAGGGGAAACAGCAGCCCCAAGCACTGAGCATAAATTCACTCTCACAGCACAACTTGAATAAAGGACTACGCTTAGGCCTACGCTTTCCAGACACACATTCCAGTCTTACACATACACTTGGCTTTGACACTGGCAAGGTTGCAAAAAGTACATTCTTTGGTCACACATCAGCCTTTGACCAGCAGACAGATTTCAGTAACCTGCAGTGACTTCTGTTTGAATAGTTTTGCTTTATCAAATACACAGTACTTTTTTCAAAGACATGAATTCACCATCACTTAGTGGCCTCTGTGGAAATAGCTGACATTTCTGAAAAAAAATGTTCTGAAAAAAAAGTGTTTCTGCACGGTTTCTTCTTTTTCCTGGTTAATGGGGATTGGAGGGAATGAGAGGTAGGGAAGGAATAGAAAACAGGAAAAAAAGTAACATTAGGACTAAGATCAGCAATTACCACATCCCCATCCTACACTTTTTGAGAATGAAAACAGCAACAGCTTATGGATAATTCTTATGATCAAGACCAACTTCTGGATGCTATTCCGTATCGGTCAAAGCCAAAGACGAATACTCAGCCTGGTAAATAAGTTATCAGCCTCAATAAATAAATCAAGAGAAAATGCAATCCTATTTCACTGCTGTCTGAAAACACATTTATGCAAGAAGTCTATAATGCCAGTTGTGATGTCTGCCCATTACCTTTAAGAGAAATCTAAAACCATTTTTCATTAATAACTGTATCAATCATCTCCTGTGCTTTTAGTGTCAGCTAGGACAGAAAAGGAAGGTGAATAACATCACATAAAAAAGAAATTACAAAGGAATTACTAATAGAGGAATAAATCTGCAACTGCAGAAAAATCTGATTTTAATATTGGCTTGTTTGCTTCATCTGCTGTTAAGTGCCCCAGCACATATCTGGGAAGGAGTTTATTTGAAAGGCAGCACATTTCATATGGCAAAGTACTAATCAAACTTGTAGCATTGACTACATTGAGAAGATAATTTTCTGAAGCACCACACTGTCAGCTGTGCAGATTTGGCTCATTTGTGCAATGGTTCCTCTCTCGTGTTTTTGTCTGGCAGACTTATTCCTGTAACAGACTTCTGTACAAACCACTGGCTTTTCCAATTCTGGTGCTAAAGTAAGGAGAGGCCCCTACCACTTCCCTGCATGAGACTGAGGTAAAACAAAGCTTGAGATACAAGTTGAAAGGAAAGGCAATTTATAGAATTCACACAAACAAGGACAAGTAGCCATTTCCCAGCATGCTGACCTGAAGTACCTGGTCGGCACTTTGTCTTCCAAAACTATCAGGGCAAAACACTGGTCGGGTGGTTGGGTATATGAACAGGCCAACTTAGAAAGCACAAAAGTCATGACACAGTTGCATTTCCTACACTAAAGGCATAGGCAAAATGCCAGAATTCCTGACGAAATACATTTTTCCGCAATTCTGAGAGCCAAGCATGTCTAAAGCATGCACTGCTTCTATAAGGACAGTGCCCCACCAGCCCAGCATAAGACGTGATTTTGTAGGCTGGTTCTCCTTCTGTTCCACCTCAGACAGAGTTGGGCAATCAGTCTTTGATGTCAAGACTGGTACCAAAATGGGGGTGCACTCCCAATTTGGAGACTGCCCACTCCCTCGGGCAGTCTCCCAAGCCACCTGTGGAACAGGGGCTCCTTTAGTCATCCTTGAAAGTGAGACTCAAGGGTTAAGCTCATGCTTCTGAAAAAGTTGTCACACTGCTGGCATCCTGGCATAACAGTTGAACACTATAAATAGCAGTTTCAAAACTGTCACTCTTAATTAAGCACTACCTAAAACACAGACAGCATTTTAAGTGTTGGAAGACGTTCTCTTGTCATCTGCTCTGAGCAAATTTGATAGCACTATCCTTTAAGATTAACTTCTGTCTTGGAGTGACTTTATGGTTTATCCTATATCATCTGCTTTATGCCCAGAAAATAAATTTTATGCCATTCTGTGCCTTTAAACTGAGCCTGAGAGGGGAGAGGAATAAAAAAAACAGCCAAAGGAACTTTTTTCAAAGCAGATTCAAGGTCGCAGCTTCTCTCTGTTGTTCAGCTGTTGTTGGGGATATAGCTGCTGTGGTGGAGGGGGGAGGAAGCACCTTCCTTGCTTTTACAGCAGGCTCTCGGCTCTGTTTTCTTCAAAAGAAGAGAGAAGGAGGGGTTTTTTTCTCTTTCCTGGGACTTTGGTTTCTTCTTTTTCCTCTTCTGAACTTGGAGCATCAGAACATTGAAACCTCACTGGGAGGTTTTTCACCAGCTTGCAGGAGGATCCTCTGCACCAACTCCAGCTTCGAGGAGGAGAGGGGCCACACCCAGACAGGACTTTGAACTTTTTCCCAGGTTCCTCTCCACAGCAAGAGATTTTTATTGTTTATTATTATTATTCTTTTTTTTTTTCTGTGTGTTTTGTTAAAGAAATAGTTCTTTTTTCCTCTTCATTTTCCTCCAAGGAAATATTTCTTTTTTCCTGAACCTGGTGGGGGAGGGATAATTACATCCTGCTTTCCATTAGGAGATATTTCTCCTTTGAATCTGTCTCAAACCGGGACAACTTCTATCATCAGCACTAGTCTTAATTCATTCCTTGTGCCTTTCCCCTGGTTTTGAAGTGCCCAAGTCATCACTTAATATAACATCCTCTATGTGCCCCACTCAGATGTCCTTAGCCCTTCAACTTTTGCTGCAGAGGAAAGCCAATACAGGAGTGGGATATGCTAACTAGTAACAACAGCAAAAAAGCAAAGAGAAAAACCTATGAAATAATATGTAAACACACCTATTGTGACAACTGTGCAAGCATGTACACATGAGTATGATCATGATTATGTAGTTACATGGTTAATACACAGGAGTCAGATTTTCCAGCATGGATTCAGTATATATGAGATAGAGGCTTGGTAGAATCAAACAAAAAATTTTTTTCATGTGTAAGAGGTGGACTGTATCCTGGACTTCAGAAAACCAGCAGGTAGCAAGCAATGGGGGTAGATCATTCAGGTGGGTAGCAAAAATCAGTGCTACAAGCACTACAAGCAATGTTGTTGCCTATAGCAATAACACTAAGGGCAAATTCAGTACAAGAAGCTTTTAGTTAGATGGTCTAGAACCATAAATAGCATAAAATAGTGTCATCATACTTCTGTATAACTTATTCTGGAGAGGAATAATAGTGAAAAAAGTATTTGTGCATGTGCCAAGAGTGGGAGGGGAGGTGGACTAAAAGGTATGGGTGGGTGTGTCGGGGGCGGTGAAGCTGAAGTCAGGGAACCCTTCTCCAAGGAAGCCTTTTAGAAGTCTCTGCTACTTCTTGTGGGAAATTCCTGAGGATACAGTCAGGTACCTAGACTTACAGAGTACTAATAATTCCAACTACCTAGATAGTAAGAGAGAAGTATCAACCCAAATAAAAACGTGATGGTACAAAGCCTGCCTTCCATCACCAGGAGCAGCGTTGGGCTGTCATCACAAGTGGCAGATAAGAAGTGGCTGATGCCTTTGCAGTGTGCAGAAATGGAGGGCTGCTCATCCAAAGATAAAACAAGTCAACTATGCCAGCTTTCAGCCTCACTAACTCAGATGATAAAAGAACAGGCTTTCTAGGATGTCCTGCAAAGGCTCTATATTGCACTACACTTGCCTTGCATAAGATCTGGTAGAAAGCATCAAAAGTAAAGAGAAAGTTGACCAAAAGTAGTAAGATATAGCAGTTGTTGATCCGAACTGGCTCCTACTGAATAGTAGCTGATAGGAAACTTCTTTTTTCCCTTTTAGAGCAATTTCAATGAACACAAACCAGAATCATCTTGTAAAGCAAAGTCGCCCACAGAACAGAAAAAACATTCATATATAATGAAAAAACCAAGATGTACAATCACAGCATGTGAAATCATTTGCAACAGAGTCTCTTCTCAGCAGAAGAAAAGTTAACATACCAAAAAAGTCTGAAAGCAGCCCCTAAGTGCACTTAGTTTATTGACAAAGATCCTCACTATCATGAAAACTTCAGACTTCATTATGGGAGGAGCCCAAAAGGCAGCTCAGTAGTAGAAGATTCCTTCAACTATCATCTGTAATCCACCCAAATGCAAGATGCACTTAAATTATACCAACTTTTGTGGATTTAGGACAAACATAAAATTAGTTATGCTGATGTGATAGAGATAAGCTAAAAAATAACAATAAAAACAGAGTTTGCAGATCACTGGAACTTTAAGAAGAATAAAGGTAGGCATTGTCAGAGGGCAAATACAAACCACTGATGTGGTTTTCTGCAATGATGATGAATGTTTATTGACTTGATCTTCCAAAATAGTTTGAAGATGAGATAATGATAGTCTTTCAGCAGACCTGCTAGAAAAATGCCTGAAGAAGTTCAAAGCCTTTTCAGTGGAGAAACAGTTTGAGTAAATCCGTGAAATTAAGAGGAAAAGAAAGAAACCAGAGGGTATTACCCATCCTCCCGCCAAACCCTAAAAAACCCAAACCAAAACAAAAAACCAAATAAAGAAAAAAACCCTAAAAACTAAAAAGAAGGGTGAAAAAAACCCAAACTGAAAACACTCCCTCGCCCCACCAAAAAAAAAACCCTTTAACAAAGACCAAATCACAACATTCACTGGTTATAAATAATAACTGAAAGTGCTGTTTCTGGAGGTAGGAAGCATTAGCTGAATAGTCTAGTAGTACAGTAAAAATAAATTTAGTATTAAATAGTAAGTGCTGAAACAAACGCAGAAAATGTAAATATGAAATGAAAAATTGACTGGAATTAGCAGAGACACAACTACATTGAACTCTAAAAGTGCACAAAACAGTGACATACACAGACTAGCACATTAAAAAAACCCTAAAATAATCCAAACAACCAAACTTTGGAAGTTTACCTTGAAGGAAGGCTTAAAAGTTTCAGCTCTGTGATGTACCACTTTGCTTTCTCATTGTTCAACTTCCTACCCTTCTTCATAGTTTCACCCATCCTCACAATCCCTTACTCATATTCTGACTAGGGTGTGATTTTCCAGATTGCAGGACTGCCCATCACTTAGGGAATCATTCTGAGTCTCCCTGGGATAAACATTAATGCCTTAAATAATGGGCCCTGACTGGATGTCATTTGGTGTGCTCGAGATGCAGACGATGGAGGACTGAGTTAGAAACCCATTTTAGTAAAAATGGAATAACCACTACCAGGTACCAAATCACAGGTTTGCACACTCTCAACTGACGGAAAATGAGAAGCCGTTTAGAGTGAAAGAGAGGTGCAGGTGAGAGCCTGGTGCTAATAACACCAACGTTGTGGGTTCAGCCCATGCATGGGCCACTGACTTAAGAGCTGGACTCCATCATTCTTGTGGCTCCCTTCCAACTCCGAATATTGTGATTCCTTCCCCAGCAACTTTAGTTTAAAGACATGCTGTTGGAATACCTGCAAAATCACAGAACCACCAACTGCATCCAGGGTATACCTTTAGAAAAATACATCAAATGAAAATGGTGCTTTCCTTCCAGCCAAAGTAGCCATTAGTAGCCACATTGGTTCTACCAAGATTCCAGATGTCCCTGTTCCTTTTTTTCATAAGTCTTTTTCAGCTCTGAGCCAGATGCACTTGCTCCCAAAAGAGAGGTTCAATTCAGCACTGAGAACACACTAAGAAATAGACATTTGAACATATACTTTACATATATAGTACTACCACAACTTTTTGATCAATTCAGACACAAAACTGGATTTACCTGTGGAAAACGTGTCAGCTAAAAATCTCAAGTATATAGAGCTATCTCACCCCATGACCCCACCATCTTCTAAAAAGACTAGATACTTCATGGCAAGGTAAACTATTCACTAATCCTCATAAACAGTTACTGCTGTCACCTGAAAACCATCACTCTTGTACAGCAAAGACTGAAACCTGCAAGATAATTTAACTCAGATTTAACCGCTTCATTTTTCTTACTCCAAGATTACATCCCTACCAGAGAAATAAGGCAGTTGAAACTGCAACTGAACACAGAACTACAAAGACAATGTTCAGAGACCACTTAAGACAGTGTGCTGGCACAGTTACTACTGAATCACCAAACACTGTTCTGAGAAAACTACTACAGTCTGCCAAGAATAACTGAGATATGCCTCCACCATAGCAGGCATTACTCACATAGCTATTAGCATAAATATTCAAAGGCCTGATGAAAATAATTGCCCTGTGTTCCATTATCAGATGGAGTAGAAAGAAAAAAAAAAAAAAACACAAAGAAAAAAAAAATCCAACCACAACATACTGAAGGGGAAGATTTAACCATACCATATTCCCCACTGTAAAATACTGCCAACACTACTGTTATAGAAATGTGAATAGAATTTTAGAATTTTACCATTCTTGTAAAATTTTTTCCCTGTCATTAACTAGCCAAAGTTGACTTTTGATTGTACAGAAAGCTTGTCTCTAAAACAGGCTCAGCTATTTTCTTGATTTACATGGACCACTTCACACCATCAGGAATTCGCACTTGTATATTACCAGAGACATTTCCTGAATGTTGCTGTTACTGAAGTTTTATACTTTATAAAAACACACTAGGAGATATAACTACCTGTCAACAACTACTAAGATACATCTTTTTGTTTGAGACACAAAAAGAATGAAAGTTTAGAAAAAATTATGCAATAGTCTTTACAATCCACAGACGGAATATTATGTCTTTAACACAAAACATATTCTAAGGAACCAATAATTTCTATTTTTTTAAATCAGCATCACAGGAAGTGTGTATTAGCTCTAATCATTTTAACACAGAAGTCTACAAACTGAGTTTTAACAGCTTGTTAATTGGTTATTTCTGGAGAGGAAACTTCAACTCATTGGTCCCACCAAGAGTCACGATGCAATTGCAGAACATGGACCCGTGTGGCTTTCTTGAAGGTCTAAAAAGGGTTTATTGACCAGAGTAACAGCAATCCTGATAACGGAGGAAAAATGACTGCTTTCTGTTTTAACAGAAACATTTGTATTCCTTATATTAAAGCTTAGAAGAGCACCAAACTGTCTTTTTGGTCATTGTGGTCAAGTGTCTAAGTGAGGTGGAAAACATTAAAAAAACCCCAAACTACCGCCATCAAAAAATATCTATCTCTTACTTCTGAGGTTTTAAGAACTGGATCATCTTAGAGCAACAAGCAGAGGTATGACTGAAGTAATAAACACACAAAGATGGTTATTTCCAGCAGAATCCAACTGACTAGCAGGCATAACAGATGCTCCCCAGGAAAAAAGGTCAAGCGAACACCACCGTTCTGCCAGCACGGCTGTTGGACATCTACTTCTCCCTAATACTCAAAGAAAAGACATTTTGCGCCTGTTTACCCATAGAGAACAGGTTTTGTCTATGATATCTCTTTAGCCATCTGGAATGTTTCACTGTTAGTCACTCTACTTAAAATGGAAATATATTGTAATTGGCACAGTTTGTGACTCCTGACTTCCTGCATAATAATTTTCACAGCCTTTTCCAGTCCTCATTTACCACCAAATCCAAGCTGAGAACACAGCACAGATCTTAAAATTATCTAGTAGGCAAAGACTTGATACTTCTTGGAAGCACTCCTCTTCAGAAAAAGAAATCTAAGAGGAAAGCTAATGAAATTGCCCTGTTGGTGCATTGTCCTCAGTTATGCAACTGCCAATACAAGATCAGGTTCTGACACGTTAAGGGTGCAACAGAACCAAATATCACCCTGACATTTAATAATCAGAGAAGAAGAGGAGTCCACTGACATTTTTCTAGGGCTGGTAGTGCTGATCCTAATGTGAAACTTGCTGTACTTCCACATCTTATTAGCTTCCAGGCCAGCAGCTAATTTAAAATGCACAGTTTTGGAATGTTAACATATCCAAGTGACACAACACACCACCAACGGGCACCTCAGGCAAGATACGGCAGCTGTCCATGTGCACGTTCTTGGCCTCCTACTCCTAGTAGGTCATGCAACTCAATTCATTGCTCACTCTCTCATCTGTTGGAAGTTTGTGGATCTCAGCTTTCTCCGTAACTCAGGGAGGAAACCTCTAACCTCTTCCTCCTCCTCTCTCAGTCCAAAGAAACAAAAGACAACACATTTTCATTACTAAGAATTCATTTTCTGAGCCTGCACAGTTGCTGTGAATGGCAGTTCATAGTATTCTGACAGATCTGAAAATCATAATGCACAGATGTGGAAAAGCCCATCCCTGTGCCCCATGCAATACCTGTGGACTTATTCGATGCTCTCCGTCGAATTTCAGTCACCATCAATCGTGAGACTTGAGTGGTAAACTGCAAGAGGTCTGAAAATTTCTCTGTCATTGTACTTGGAGGAGCATTTCCAAACACCTAAACCAAGAGAAAAATGGATGCATTAAAATCATTCTGTTTACAAGGATCACTACAAACGACCATGTTCCTTTGTGAAAAGATATTCCTATGGAGATTACAAGTTTTTCTTTTCATGCTGCAGCTTTCATCACTGCACTGGTTTGCACAGTGCATACTCGAAGGTATGTTAAGAGCTGGAATTCAGATGTCATTCAGGGAGGTAAAATCTGATGAATGGAGGGAAAAAGCAAGTTGTAAGTTTTGTCGCAAGATGAAAATCCTGCAGAGCCCCAAAAGACTGATATTGCACTTAATGGGGTAAAGATCAGGTACCAGACCAAATTCTTCAACAGGACTTCTGTTTTTAAGATCAACTACTTTATTATCTAGTGGACCTAAATGGAATGATGTAAAATCTTTTAAAAGGATTAAGAATTGGAACTGCCCTGTTACATCCTTCCTCAATAAACTGACAGTACCAGGAAGCCTCCCATGTTGCTGATATCCCAAGGACTTACTCCCCTCTTTTGAGATCCTCCTGAACGTAACAGCAGGC
Source organism: Vireo altiloquus (assembly GCA_013396875.1). NCBI lineage: Eukaryota > Metazoa > Chordata > Aves > Passeriformes > Vireonidae > Vireo > Vireo altiloquus. Next base: position 360,270 of record VZRF01012157.1, read on the forward strand.
TTTTTTTTATAAATTGTCACGTAATTCTAGTAACTTATTCTTCATGATTAAGCATTGATTTAGTTCTTAAATAATGTATTAGATGACATATAACAGGGAGAAATGTGTTAGTTCTGTGGTATTGCACTAAGCTGTGGAACACATTATCTCAAAATGGATTAGCTAGTTGCTGCAGAATTTACTGTTCATTCAAGACTGCAAGAAAAAGGAGTCTTTATCCACATTTCCAAGTAAAACTTGCACTAAAATGGTCACAATAAACCCACGATATTCATTATCAAACAAAGTATGCAACCCAAATTATGGTATCATCACTTCTGTTAGTGCTGAAGAAACAGAATAGCCTGCGCAACAGGTGAACAGACTCCGCTTGTTTAAATTTTTCTCCCGTATAGATATTTATGTAACCTTCAGGTGTGTCCCTGATGGGCATAAAAGATGACAATATTTTTCTAGCAAAACTTAAGTTCAACAGGTTATACTGGCCTATCAGAAGGAGGATGTGTTCTACAACAGTAAAATTGATTTGGACTCAACAGCTGTTTCACCCCTGTCTCCTTTCTCTGGGTGACCCAGTTATCCTATTACAGCTGAGCTGCTAACATATTTGGCAGAGGTCATTCTCAAGGCCAGGGACATCCAGTGAAATCCATGATTACAGCCAACAAGGATGCAAGGTAATTGTGGTGCCACCTTACCTTGGAACCCCTAAGTCACTGAAGAAAAAGGCAGAAGAAAGAATAACCTTTGATTGACTTCTTATCTCCCTTAGTATCAGTTGCTCTGGCACATCACAAAACAGCCAAAAATATTTTTCCTGTCTACTTGCATTGCAAAGTCATGATGAAATGGAGCCAGAAATACAGCATTGAAATTGAACACACAGTTTCCTCAAAATAAAAATAGTTTTCACCAAAGTCATAAGTATTTCTCATACTGGAAATTTCAACCACCATTATCATTAAAGCAAGCAAATGGGAGACCAGACATTACAGGCAGACAACTGTTTTCTGTAGACCAAGAAAAACACCCCTCATTTGGATTACAGACGACAGAATATTCCTAGTACAGGCAATCCAAGTTTCCCTAAATATTTCACAAGACTTCCTTTTGCAATTGTCTGCATCAGCTCCCAATTAATCCAAGAGCCCGTAACTATCACAAGGCCCTAAAAAGGGAAGAAGGCCTTGAGGCTTGCATGCTCACTGATACAACATAAGCAAGATTATCTAGACCAGAATGCACATTAGCATCTTGTCATCACTAATTGTTTAAAGCTCTTTCACCCAGACCAGGTGAAGAGGAAAAACCAGCGGCCCTGTTACCTGTCCTGAGCTTGCTCAGATTTGTCAACAGTTCCCAGGAAATGCAGAGAACTCAAAGTTACAGTAAAAGGTTAACTGAGGTCAAGTGGGTTTCAATTAGTTGCCCCATAACCAAGTTTGCACTATGTAGAATAAGCATCTCTATTGGATATTTATATACCCTCTGACTAAAAGTGGTAGTAACAACCAAGACCAGGATGCTACACTTTTTACCAGTAAAATATCTTTTTAATAAGGAAAAGCAAGGCTCTTTCAAGGAAAGGTAACAATGTACTACTTATTCAAAACCAGCCTCTCCATCATTCCATCCACTTTTTTCACACCGCACAAACGTTACTACCACGTTGTTAGAGCAGTGCTTCCACAAACTCCAACTGAACTCTGAAAGGAGCCTTTTGAGTGCTCTTCCACAGGACCAACCTCTTGTTAATTATGCACCAATTTAGCTTTTCATTACTATGTGATTCATCATTTCATAAGCCTCCCTGAACAACAAAGAAAAAGAAATGGTCTGTAAACCCACTTGTTACCAGAACTAGCAAGATGTTTTTATCCACAGCACATTTGAAGCATGCTCTATCTACAAATCAAACTTCAGAATGCTTTAGCTCAGCTGAATTTACTGATTAATATTCCTCAAAATAAAGAAAGAAAAAAAAAGGAGATGAAGCTGCATTTCACATAAAACTTGAGATACCTCTGATGAGAGGAAAAAAATCAACCCCATGGCTAAGCAAAAAAGCCTCAAAGAGCTCCTGGACACCCTGGTTTATTTAGCTGACTGCCTGCTGCTGGCCACTTGGATGGCTCTGGGAAGAAGGTTTACTTTCTTCACTCAAGATCTCTGCACTCAGCTGAAATAATGCTTCTCCCAGAACCCCTTACCAAATTTTGTGCACACACACACTGATACCAGCCAAACGCATGCAGCTCCCACTTCCAACAGCTCACCACTCTGGTATAAGAGATATTCTATATTCTGGAGTACACATTAAGGGATGGCACAGAAGCTTTGATCTGAGCTCCACAATTTGCTTTGAGTTTCTCCTCCTAATACTGACATCCCAATCTTGTAACAGATAATGCTTTTATGACACACTATCATAATCTTTGCTTAAGGCAGTAACAGAAAAAGTACTCAATCACACTCAAAAATCTTCAACAGAGTAAAGATAACCATGCAAGGTAACTGATGGATGGATTTAGAGTCTGAATTTGAATGAAGTTATTAACTGATCACTTAAAACATCTGCAGCTAAGGATTATGCCTAAGAAACAAGAAAAATTTTAGAAAGGAATGTCTAATAATATTTTAGTGTTTCCTGACAGCAAAAGTATCCCTTCTCAGAGAAAAGTTTTGTCAAAATTTTGGAGTGAACCAAGATTTACCATATCTGCCACTTAAAATCTCTTCCAAGACTCCCTAGAAAATGAGATTTTTTTCTTGTACTGCTTTTTATTCCAGTCAGCAATTGTCTTGCTGTGACCTGCAGAGTTAGTAAGCTAGCAGGATTGTTCCAAAACAAGCTGTACCATCAAGAGTTGACACTCCAGAAGAAAGAAAACTAGATAAGCTGAGGAAGTCACAGCAGACTCTATATGTAAACATCAAAAGAAGAAGGTGGCATTAACCAGGAATCTAAAAAGGTAAACTGTGAAAGTAAAAATATATGGCATCACAACTGTTCAGCCTCTTGAACACAGGAAAACCAGAATGCATTTACATGAAATGCAAGGAAAAAATCCCCCTATAACAGTGACAGGATGAGACCTGACTGTTCAAGAAAAATCAGTTTTGTCTGGGTTACACTAGGCCAGTTCATCAGTGACTGATAATAGTTATCAAGGTCTGCAAGAAAGGAAGCGAAACAGCAGAAACAACATCTGCTTTGCTCAATACGCCAAGCTATGATCCAGATTCTAGAGACTGAAAACTGAAGCGGCAACATCTGGCAACAGCTTGTATTTGTCGCACAAAGGACAGCTCCAAGAAGCTCACAAGCTCAAAGCAGGTAGAGCTTGAGGATAGTAACATTAAAACTAAACTGGAGGGGGGGATGGGGGGGGTGAGGAAAGAGGAAGAAAACAACCAGAAGTAAGACTGAACAACAAAATATCTGGCAAACAAGTAAGAATGCCTTCAGCATCAAGTTCACTTCAGTAAAGAAGGGTACAAAAGAGTCTCTAGCACCTAGAGAAAAGAGCCAATAAACAAAACTAGATGGATTCTGTAAAGAACAGAGAAGACACATGGGGAACCTGGAGAAGGAAAAGCTACTCTAAACAAGGGGGAAACTAAGGAAATTCATGCAAATAGAAATCACAGAAACCATTATCTCTTCAAGAATGTAAACTGTACCTGACATTACTTAGACAAGAGCTGATTTTGATGAAGTAAAAAGAAAACTTGAGGCTTCTGCTTTGGTTTTCTGAATGCTTCAACACATGAGCTGAATGAAGGACAGTGAGAACAAGTGGTGCAAAGACACGAAGTAACTTCAACTAGGCTTCAGCAGAGTCCAGAGGAGAGGCTGAGAATTAGGACAGAGCCAGCAAGTGGCGTAAAGGAGGGGGGGAAGTGCATTAAGAAAGAAAACAGGAAAATAAAAAAGGCAGAAACAATGGAGAAACTAAAACTTAACTGCTCCTTTTCATCTCAGAAGTATAATTGAAGTCTTTCCTTAGACTCCTTTACGTGCATTGCTACACTAGTTTTACTTAAACCCAGGAATATCACCAACTGCAATTTCTATAGTTATTAGTAGTCTACCATAAAGGCTAAGACAAAATTCTTCTCCATCTGCAGATCAAAGTTAAATGCTGAAGAAGCTCAAGTGGGGACATTCTATTCTCCAGAAGCATCAGCCTCACGTAGCCACCAGAGGGAGATTTCTAAGGATATCTGCATCAAAATAACTTTCATGGGCTCAAGGCAAGATTAAGATTCCACTGTGCTAATTTGTAAAAACAAATCAAGAAAGTCCATAACTAAAAGGCATATACTCCAAGCAGATAAATTAAAGAGGAGGTATACGAACTGAGCTTACTTCTCCCAAACTCACACAACAGGTTACCAGTAGAAATAACACCTATGGCAAAACAGTAGCATTCAAGTGATCCATCCACTAAAGCATACTACCTAGTCAACTGAAAATCCTAGTAATACTATGTCTTGACTAGGATTAATATTTCTACACAGCACTGTTGTAGTTTAACCTCAACAAGCACCACAGTTGCCCATTGCCCTCAGGTGGAATAGGGCAGAGAAACAGCAAGGTAAAAGGTACAAAACTCATGAGTTGAGACGAAGACGGTTTAATAAGAAACAAAAGCCATGCAAGCAGGCAAAGCAAAACAAGGAATTCATTCACTGCTTTCCATGGGCAGGCAGGTGCTCGGCCTTCTCCAGGAGAGCAGGGCCCCATCATGAATAACAGTGACTTCGGAAGGCAAATCACTTTGAACATTCCCCCCATCTCCTTCTCCTTCTTGCCCGTTTTGTATGTTGAGCCTGACACCATATGTACGGGATATCCACTGGGTCAGCTGGGGTCACTGTGTCCCCTCTCAGTTCCATGTGCACTCCCAGCCTCTTCACTGGTGGGGCGGGGTGAAAAGCAGAAAGGCTTTGGCTCTGTATAAGCCCTGCTCAGCAACAAATAAAACATCCCCATACTATCAGCATTATTTCCAGCACAAATCCAAAACAAAGCCCACACTAGCTACTATAAAGAAAATTAACTCTATCCCAGCCAAAACCAGCACAAGCATGCAAGCAGCTCAAGCTACCACTGTCATAAGCCATACTTTCAACAAAACATCATTTTAGTTTCTGCATTTTTCCAGCTCTCCTTGGTAGCATACATAAGCACAAATCCACCACCCAAGAAGAACTTCAGGAGTAAGAGGTCACAGAAGGGGAAAAAAAAAAAAGAAAGCTAGATCTGTACCTACTGGTCTTTCAAGACCCTAAAACCACCATCAAACTTATTATTCACAATAACCTGGCAGTGTAACTGACTGAGAAGACATTACAAGGATTTAGTTCCTATTAATTCCAGTGACAGTTTCCATAATTCTGCCTCCAAACAAAATCTCAGTGCCTGAGTACAAGGGAGTAGTGAAATATGAATGACATTGTAAAAGTGACTATTATATCTTCCCTACAGATTGCATGTTTAAAATTTTCCTTGTCCATGAAGGCGGATCCAGACTCAATACACAAAAAAAGGCCTATAAGGGTGATGAGAATATAGAGAATATATCACATGAACAAATTAAAATTGTTCAGCTCTTGTAGCCTAGCAAAACCAAGTTGACAGGACACATTACGATTGTTATCTCTAGATATGCATCAGTACAATAAATGCAAAGAAGGGAGAAGAGCTATTTAGATTCAAGGACACTGCTGTCACACAAAAAAAGTGGGTATAAACTTGCTACCAAAGTTTAGGTTGGAAATCAGATGACTGTAGTAACAGTAAGCACTGCAGAAAAGCTGTCAGCCTACATGTATCTGTGGACTGCATTTGAGAAAAAGAGCTAAGAAAAGGGAATCTCTAAAGGTGAGTTTATCCCCTAACACAACACCGTGTGAGAAGAAGGGGAAAATTGAAAGGATGCCAGTGGGAGAAAACCTGTTGTGCCAGAACCAAAAGGTCTTGAGAATACAAAATATGAACAGACAATTCAAATAAAGAAAACATCTCTTGCAAATTGCCTGGCTTACCCTGTTGAACACCGGTAACATCATGTAAAGTTTTTCTTCCTGCTCTTTCTGGGTCATGTGCCGTGGAGGATGACAGAGCTCTGTGAAGAGGCGCCGCAGATGCATCAGGCCCAGCGCGTTGTCCTGGGGGCTGCACTCCTCCTGCCGGGGCCGGCCCATGATCCTCTTCACCATATTCATCTTGGCTGACTTCTGTAAGCTCCCTTGTATCCTGTTCAGAAAGGAAAATGAACTTGCTGAGTACAAGAGACTGAGGTATTATTCCATCAAAGCCTTTAAATACACAGCACCATCTCTCACAGTAAGTACCACACTGCAGTTAAGAGCATTAGCTAATTTTATATGCTAGGCATTGATTAGGATGTGTCCAGAGGATTCAAAGCCAACACCTTGAAAGGGAAAAACATCCAATATTCTCCAGCAGAAAGCATGACCGGCCAGGCTTTGAACACTACAAAATGCTTTGGTACTTTTTATTGGAGGAGTTTTACAATCCTTTGGTGCACATCCCACAGTATTTACAACAGTGTTATCTACATAATGCAAAGTATTGTCAAATTAATTCTAGAATAAAAGCTGTACTTTAAAATCTAATCACACAAGACCTTCTAACACTCTCAGACATTGGCTTTATCACATAGAGACAAACATAGATTTTCTCCTGACTTTTCTACAGTAAAGAGACAAAGCTATTCAATGGAGCTATCATTCATCTCACACCTCAGCTATTGGCTCTGCAGAATAACACCTCAGTCTTCAAAACAACTTGGACCAAATCTTCCAGCCACGACACTCAAGTCTATCAGGCAGGATTTCACACAAGAGGTGTGAGGGTCAGAGCAGATAAATCCCTAAAACACACGTAATCAATCAATCAATCAATCAATCAGTCAGGTGCTCAATCAATCAACCAATCAATCTGACAACCACGTTCAAGTTAGGGAAGGAGTAAAGGGGAAAACAAGGGAAACAGTTTCAGCTGTGATACAAGGTAAAGACCACCAATAATAAAATAACCCATAGAATTGTAATGCCAACATCTCACTGCTTAAATGCAGTTGAAAAACCAAAGGTCAGTAACAGCTATAAAAATTATTCAAGAGTAGAAAATGCCATACAGCAAGAAACTTAAAGAACTTAATTAATTAAATTATCAAAAAGAGAGGTTACCATGAAGGGTCAATTAATAAAAGGAGAAGTGATGATTCCAAAGGTACCATAATTAGATTAACAAAGGGAAAGTAGACATCAGCGAAGAACTCCAACCCAAAGATTAAGTTGGGATGAAAGACAACAGCTGGATGCTACAGCCAGGAAAATAACATCAATAACAAACTGGAGATATACTTGTAAAACTGAAGGCAAATACTAACGAGAAACGTTAATAAAAAAAATATTCTCTCACTAACCCAAGAAAGAGATACCTTTCTGGAACATGTTCATAAAGTATTTTACCAGCACATAGTAAAACACTAGGAAGTAATGCTAATGAACATTTTGGTACCATGCAAAAAGCAATTCATAAATGAGAAGTCATCAAGAAAGCTAAGATAAGTTACAAGCCAGCAACTGTGAGTCCATGCTGGAAACGTGCATCGGCTTTTCACAACTGAAGAAAAATTAGATAGCATTGGATGTTGTCTTCTAGCGTATCATCCCTAAGAAATAAGACAGGTAAGACTTCAAATCAGCATTAATCATGTAGCTAAAAAAACCCCAAGATGGTTTCCTCTGGAAAACTACAGCTTTTCCCAGACTCCTCAGTTTGGGAATGCTTCTCTTGCTGTAACAGGTAAACTAACAGAATACCACATCTGAGCTCAAAGACCTAAACCTTCACTGCCTAAGGAGCAGGAAAAAAGTCTACATCTTCTTTTTCATAAAATCTTTCAAAGACAATATTTTAAACTTATTTTTATGATTCACAAGATGCTGAGAACTTTATATTCCCACCCAAAATGCACACTGTCATCAAATCCACAACTGCTGTGGACTTTTGCTAGTGTTGCAAATTTTTCTTTTAAATTCTACTGCTTTATTCAGCCTAAGTGCACACTTAAAACAGAAATTTACACTGGTTCAGCCACACACTTGTAGTTATAGATCTGACTATTTTTGTATAGTCAGAGAAGGCCAAATAAATGTTACACACTGTTTCCCTAGTGTACAGGAGCCTACTGGGATGTCATTTCACAGCTGTGATCTATCTACCTCCACTGGGGCAGTTAACCCAAAGGGATGCCAAATGCAGAGAACAATTAAAATAGTCCTCACTTCCCCAGCAGTCATGGGCCCTCCTGTCTATTCCCCAATACAAGCAGGAGAAGAGAGGATGTAACATACAATAAATAACATCCCAATTAAAGATTTTTTTTTTTTTCCAAAACTAGCCAATTCCCAGAGTAGATACTACTTCTGGAATTATTCCAGAGTCGTCTCCTACTGTGTTTCTCTCCTATTAGAAAAAATGCTTATGTGGGTTCCATGCAATGTCATCTGAAATGTATCGTACATGAAAGCTAAAAGATTTTCTGTGATTTATTTTTGCTTGTCCAAATCCAGTGATATTTTCTCCGATTACCACAGCACAGATTATGGGAAGAGAGCTGTGGGCTCTGGGACCTGCAGCACTAGGCCCGAATCTTAGATATGTGAAAGTGAACAGTGAAAAAACAGTGTTATATTGCTACTTTGTCCTGTATAAATAGTTTGACTGAGGTTTTCTTTGTTTAGGCTTAGGCCTGCAAAAGAGAAAGCAGTACACCTAAACTTTTTACTATAAACAAAAAGTATCTAGAAGAAAGGGTCTTCTATTCTCCTAAGTGAAAGCATCTGCACAATCCTCAGTCAGCTGCAACCATCACATGTCACTTGAACTCATCGCTAAAACCTGGCAGACTCCTTAATGCCAAAAATGAAAAGATTCCAGTATTTCCAGTAAGTCACTTCACCTGTTCACAACCGCTTGTTTATAAGCACACGACAATCAAGCAACCTGCTAAGCAATTAAGAGAAGCAAACCCAAAAGTTAGGGAACACTTGTCTTGTAATTGATTGTAGAGCTTGAATTTGGCCTGGTTCTGCACTTCCATTGCAGTAGAGTCTTAAATTGCACACTCACTTCCTACAGTCCCTAAAGAGCCTCCTTCCTCTCTCAGCAGATGCTTCATGAGCAGCTGGCCAGTATTTTGTTAATTCATCCCTCTGAGCATGATGCTACACCTTGGTTCCTGCAACCTCAACTGAAAGGCTGCTCTGCAAACCCACCAGTGCATTTCCTCAGGGATTCTTCTGTCCCACTCAGCCCTGCCAGATCAGAATGCATCACAACTAACCAACGAACTTTCTTTCACAGATATGCCCCACAGCACAGGCACGGCAACAGCCTCAATACACACACAATGAACACACCCTCCCTAATGCTAAAACTGATGATGTCTAATAATATGGTATCTATTTGAGGATACTTTGGAGAGCAGCTAATCCTACATATTGTAATGCTTGAATCTTTGTCCTTGCTTGTGTTGTGCCCCTTAGAGACCAGCTGATGTCCTTCTCGTCTCAGCTTGTGATCCCATAGCTAAACACCCAATACACAAAGAATGCAATTAGAGGGCAGCTCCAAAAACCTCAAGAGGAGTTTTGTGGAAATGGCAAGAACAGAAAGCTGTTCTCAGCACAGGAGGCTCTTCCCTGCCTTTCATTCCCTCTTCTGGCATGTACATCCCACTGCTGTCCCACATTCTTTACTACACAGCCGTGATGAGTTTCTTCCCCCAGCAGGAGCAAGCAGGCACACTCTTCATGGGGAACCTGTGAGTTGGACATTTCAACTGTTGGGTGTTTGGCTTTCTTAAGCTGAGGAAGAAGCTAGAAGTTATTCTGAAAAAGCAAACTAAGCAAGTCCAATTCCTATGATGCAGCCCCACTGTGACAGGCACATGGTTTATCAGGAGGGTTGAAGCAGTTCAACCTATTGTATCCACAACCACCTGCTACTAGAGCTAAAAATGAGAATTAACTGCAGTTGCAGAATACCATGCTCTGTATGGACCAAAACCAAAACAAGACACTTGATTAGTAGATTACAAACATGCACAATAAACCCACTGCTCCTGCAACAAACATGGTTTTCTCTTAGTGGTAGAAGCAGAAGAATCTCTGTGTGAGGAGAAATGAAGCAAGCAATGAAATCACAGCATAAGCATCCTCACTCTAAAAAGAGCCCTTTGCTTTTTCCACAGGCTGTCAGATGGCTGCACATTTCCCGTGAGCTTAAGCGAGGCCAACCCATTTGAGCAGCTCTGATCTAAAGCCATTCACTTCACTTTTCTGTTAAATTTATATGGGAATCCCACAAGATGAACCCATGAGATTCTTCAGAAGTTACACTGGAGTTAGTTTAAGAGGTAACTTCTATCCTTCAAAATATTTTAAAGTGTTTTCTACTGCTAGTGTAAGTTGTTGAAAAAATGATCATAAATAATGTTACAAAAAATACCAAACACTTACAAAGCTCAAAGACAGACACTGCAAGAAAAACACAACACACACGTAATCATTAACACGAGTTAGGATATGATAATGTATGGGTAATAGTACTGGAACTATCAAAACATTTGTGAAGAAAAAAAAGTAGACAGACAGAAGCTGCATGAGACACTCATTTTCACAATAGCTATTACAGGTCCGAGCTGTGCATCTAGTTCCAAAAGGATGTTATTTAAATAAGCAGCTAGGTAATTATCTGCTTAGTAATTACAGTCATAAGTGTTTCTCCAGGCACTATATTGGTATTACATCAACAGCTTAGCAGTGAAACAGGAATCAACTTCTTTCTTTGCAGATTATAATGCAACACCAATACACACCTCTACCCCAACTATCTCAGGAAAACGAAATTTAAGTCTTCTTGCTACAATGAATCCTGTAAGTCCATCAGCATCAGTAAATTCCACACCTGTTAGTTCCCTCCCCACTAGATCTGTTATTTCTTTCCTGAATTTCAGATTCCTTACCCATGTAGTTAATACTAACATTCTGAAGATGATCACCAATGTGCACTATTCAAAAGGACATTGTCTGGCCTTCAAAGGAAACAATAAAGAGCTGTTACTGGCTAGATACACATCCATTTGTGCTTAGAACTGAGCAGGAATAAAAAATTCTCTTTGTAGACAAAAACATCAGCAGGAGGGGAAGCGAGGAATACAACTACTTCCTCCCATTCCATCCCCCCAACCAGTCCTGCCATCAAACACATAACAACTACTCACACACAAAGAAAATGATGCACAAGCAAGCTGTGTTGCTGAAAAGGATGCCAGGAGCTCTGCCTGACAGATTAAACTGGCACACATGCCTCTGGGGAATGTTGCTGGTCCTTGTAAGACAGGGCCTGAAGCAAATCCCATGTTCTGCCCCAGTAATAAAAGTGCCTATTCCCATACTTGGATTTCCTCTTGTTAAACATCCAGTCATCTGGCTGAGACAGGAACTATTTCGTTCAGCAATCCCCCCAACGGGAAAACACTATCAACTCCCACTCCAACTTTAGTATTGCTAAGTATCGTTATGGAAGCTAAGGAAGGTGTGCAGGCAAGGATTTGCAAGGTCACACTGATTTCAAGGTCATGACATTTGTGTATATGGATGCGTCTTTTTCTCCTTTGCACTGAAATAATTCAAAACTTATCTCAAGGAACCTTATGTTACCACCTAAAAACTTATCTTGACTTTTTTAGATGAACAGAAGAGTGCAGAGGCCAACCTAATACTGGTCTGTTTCTACAGGTTGCAGAGCTGCTTACAGAGGTATCTCAGTTCACAGGGTAGCATCCAAACCTGAGAATTCAATGCAGCTATTTTGTGTTTTAGCACCTCTAAGGAAAAAAAAACCACCTCGCTATCCTGATTCAGGATACGTTTTTCCTGTTCTCTGAACTCCAGTCAGATGACAGTTAAAGACAGGATTCCTCATTATTTGAAATATTAGAAATGCTATTCTTATGCTCAATCTGACATTAATGCCTTGAAATCTCTGCAAACAAAAATTCCTAATGCTTCAACAAATATGAAGAACTTTTTTAACTGTTTATTGAGAAAAATAAAGATATGAAACATGGACTATCAGTCTTCTTCCATTTCCCACAAATTATTCATGATAATGACACATAATAGCAAGTGCTGAGAGAGTAGATTTCCCGTGGTTTGTACCCTCCTGAAGGTTAATGTTTTATATTCAGTGTAAAAGGACAACAATTAAATAACAGTGATACTTTTGACCTATGCTGCAGGGATGGAGGAGAGTTGTCTCGCTAAAGACTAATGTACATATTCTTACTTAGTAATAACTTAAATGAAAATGACCTTTAGTTATATCAAGTTTTTGCACTTCATTTTGTTCAAATAAGAAAATAAAGTACTGCTTTTGACTTCTGCAAATAGCCCATTCTTTTCCTGACTTACAATGTAGAGCTTGTATCTAGAAGATAACTCTGTCATTGCACTAATGCCTTAATTAATAACCACATTTCCCAAAATTACTTGCAGTACTATACCAAAATATTTCCAGGCTACAAACACTTCTTCCGCCACCTCCAAAAAATAAAGCCTGTAAACCAAAGTATTAAATCCAACCCCAGCTGAAAATAGTGCATAATATTTCTCCAAACCACAGTTCAAGTTGCATCACTTTTCTTCATTTTTATTTCCTCGCAAGAAAAGCAAAGACAACTTCAATACGCCAAGTGCAGTCCCACCATCCAGATCGCCCTTGGGAGTGGAGAGGCTGCTTCAACATCATTGTCTGGAGCAATAGCACAGAACACGAGTTATTTGGCACGAAGGACTACCTCTGCACACATGGAGGCAAAGGATGTGACTGCAACCATTGCTCACAGATACCTGGGGATGGTGTACAAAACTCACATCTTGATGAAACAGAAAGGAGCTACAAGAGAGTAAAGATGAGACGGTACACAAGGAAGCAAATGTGTGCCTCCTTTTCCTATGAGGAACAAATCTGTCCACACTGCATCTAGAATGTGATTTTTGGCTGGGTGATGATAATTCCACTTCCTATATCTTTATTTAGCACTCATTATGATGTGTCACCACCATGAACCCAATTCTCAGTACTGTTTTTCTTTAAGGAAGCCTTTAACAAGATTTAAGGACTTCCATTTTCTCAGCTCAATAATAAACTGATAACCAAGCTAAAGAATTGCAAATACCAAAAAGCAAACTGCCAGAAAGCTCAAATACAGGCTATTTAGACCGGTCACATGTAAGGCCTTTCTCACTTTACATCTTTTTCAACTAAAATGAAAAGATAAATTCTTATCTTGTCTTGAACTATCACACACAATCCTGAGAACCAAAAGGTAAATCTGCTGTTGTAAGCGTTTAAATAGGTACGTCCACCACTTGTTTAAAAGCAGCTTTCAAAAAAGGTCAGGGGAGAACTGAATGAGTAATTTTGACTTCTCAGAAGCCAAATGGCATGCAAAAAATATTGCATCAACACCCAACTAGGAGGAGCAGAAAACATCATCCTTGAGGTATCCGTAATAGATGGTCCTTCATCTCTAAACAGAACAAGACCAAGAAATACCATCCAACCCTAAGGCTACCTGAAATCCGTATTTGACTGCTGGGCTCTACACACCTTCATCTCTGAATTTCAATGCAAAGTCTTAAACCACTCCATCTGCATATAAATACAGATCTGATCTCCAAAAACAAGTCTGGGTTTGACAGCCATCAAAGAAGTTGGAAATTCCATACCTCAAACTGTTCTTGCTCCATTGTATCTGCTTAGGTTGGAGAAAAAAGGTAACATTTATACCAGAAAAAGATTATCAATAATTTGTGCAAGGCAGAAATATATTGCCTTTGCAGGGCTGAGGACCAAACAAAACACTTCATGGGTAAAAGAAGCCTTTCTGCTTGACAAGATGAGGAATAATCATTCCAGAAAATAAATAAATCTTGCCATGTTTCATTACCCGTAATCATCGGTTACAGTGAAGATCAAAGTACTGGGCTCTATACAGGTATTATGTTAGAAAGGAGACACCTGCATTAGCACCTTCAGGTGGTTCATTCATAGACATCCAGGCTCCAAGAAACCATTTGCCCATGCTTGTGCAATCATACCACTAAGGCATTTTTTCCACTCCTCTGACCTGTTCCAGTGTGGTGTTGAAGCCAGCAATCCAGCTCTGACTGCCACAAAGTCTGGACATACAGTTCCTCCTCTATTCAAGGAATGCAAAGGACATTTTTTACCAGAGAAATATGCTAACTGAGGAGACAAAAATACGTGTAACACAAAAATCCTGACAGGCAGAAGTAAAGTCCAACTTGGCTGGAGCAGACATAAAACACGACAAAAATAGAGACATTTCTCCACCAACACGTATTTTTGGAACGCTTATTTATAGAAAAATGATACCTAGTGAGTTAACAGGTTTTGGACTGAGGGAACAGAAATTCTGCTCTTCAGTGTAACCAGTATCAATACATTATAAACACAGCAGATTACTTTTGTAACCTAAAATTTTTCAGATTAATGTTAATCTGGAATTTTGTAACTGGACATTTGAGGTGGGAATGATCCCCATTCACACCTGCTGGTTGGCAAGACAGCAGATAAGCAAACTCCTATTATCCTGCAAACCTCAATACTGCTATAAACACTGAAAAACACATGGAGGAAAAGTAAGCACTGAAACATAATTTTGGTTTGGAACATACGCTGGAAGAGTTGAAACATCTCAGAAACATTTGCACCTCAGCAAAATCATCTGAAATAGAGCAATCAATCAGAACATCTTATCGGAAGCTTATAAACCAAATAACATAAGCAGCATCAGGAAAAATATACAGAATACTATGAAGATAGCTAACAACTAGTTGAAAAACACCAAAACAGAACAGACTATTTGCTTCCTCAATATTCTTGGAGAGCAACTTCTAATTGAATTCTTGACTTGTTCCGTGGTAAAATATCTTGAACATTTCTGAATGCTGATTTTCTTGTTTTGTTTTTGTTTTGTTTTCAAAAGGGCTAAATAAACTGATTTGCATTAATTGGACAAACAGAATACTAGTTACAGCCCACTGGGAATAGAGAAGAACTGAAATTTTAGCTTGACAAACTGAACTGCATGGCAATGACTAAACCATGCAATTCAGGAGAGAAAAGAAGCCCCAGGAAAAAAAAAAGGGGNNNGGGGGGGGGGGGATGAGCAGATGAGAGGGGAGGGGACACAGGAAAACAGAAAAGCAAAATAATCTGGGATCTGAAGAGACAAGAGTGTGCTTGGTTGGCATGCAGACATCAACAAATGCATAGGAATAACAACACTGTTCCGGAGAGTGACTCTTGCATTCACAGAGAACAAGCAAAGCAAAAAAGCCTTCGTAGGCAAGTTATTGCATTTGAATCAATAATGAAACAATGAGCCACCCCATCATGAGTGGGGAAGAGTGCTTTGGTCTGTTCACCTTTCCAAGTAATGGGGAGTGGGAGGGTGTGGTGGGGAAGATGGGGAAGGAAAGCAGCGAAACTGGAACAGCAGAGAGCCTGTACATCCTCATAGTAAGGCCATGCAGGAAGCAACGTGGCTTCAACAGGACACTAAGCACAGTTCTCATATTTAGCTAAAAAAGCCACTGATTTTTTTAACAGGAATATGGTATTATGCAAAGCAGGTCCCCATTTGTGGCACCAGTGGTAGTGGGCGTTTTTCTCAACAGCAATCTAAAGCCTGAACTTCCTCCAGCCATGTAAACCAGCCATTTATGCACCCAAAAGAAAACATTTCTTCTGCCTTTAGGAAATTTGCATATGAAGGAGCAGTAAGTAGAAGCCCATTACCTGTAAAATTTGTCTCCATGGAGCCACCCTTGTTTCTAACAACACGGGTAAGAAAAACAACAAAATGATCCTACCAGCACATGTTTGGCTGATGTAATAAAATTCCTCTCTCTGCTACCATCGAGGCAGAAAGATTGCAACAAAACCAGCAGCATATCTGCATTTAAATCAGCATTAAACCCTCGGTACAAATGCTTGTTTATTTCTGAAGCAATGGGAAGTAAATAAGGTTGAATAATCCCAATGTTTTAAGCCGCACGTTCACAGTATTCATAAGCGCAAAACAAAATAAAACAGCCCAAGACCTTATAATTAGCAATTCAGTCCAGAGATGAATGGAAAAGCAGCAGAAATATTTGCATACAGGTCTCTACTGCCTGAAACTAGGATGGTCCAAATGCATTCACTGAGCTCCACTGGAATCAAGTTCTGCACACTATACAGCACAGAACCAAAGGACCACTTAGTCTGGAAAAGACCCTTAAGATCATCAAGTCCAGTCTCTAACCCAGCCCCAAGTCCACCACTAAACCATGTTCCCAACTGCCTCATCTGCACATCCTCCAGAGATGGTGACTGGAGCAGCCTCCTCTCTAGGCAGCCTCTTCCAATGCTTGATAATCCCTTCTGTAAAGAACTTTTTCCTAATATCCAATCAAAGCCTTCCCTGGCACAACTTGAGGTCATCTGATGGCTGGGGCAAATGGGATCCTGGGGTGCATCCAGCAGATTGGGAGAGGTGATCCTGCCCCTCTACTCAGCCCTAGAGAGGCCACATCTGGAGTGCTATGTTCAATTCTGGGCTCCTTAGGACAAGAAAGACAAGAAGCTACTGGAGAGGGTCCAGAGGAGGAACACAAAGATGATGAGGGGTCTCGATCACCTCTCGTATGAGGAGGGACTGCGGAAGCTGGGCCTGTTCAGTCTGGAGAAGACTGAGAGGGGATCTCATTAATGGACATAAATATCAGAAGGGTGGGTGCCAAGATGACGGTGCCAGACTCACTTTGGCAGTGTCCAGCGACAGGACGAGGAACAATGGCCATAAGCTAAAACACAAGAAGTTCCACCTCAGTATGGAGGAAGAACTTTCCACTGAGGGTGGCAGAGCCTTGGTGGCTGTCTCAGGAGGTTGTGGACTCTCCCTCTCTGGAAACATTCCAACCCCACCTGGACGTGTTCCTGTGCCACCTGCTCTTGGGCAACCTGCCTTGGCAGGGGGGTTGGATTGGGTGATCTCCAGAGGTACCTTTCAAGCCTAACAATTCTGCGATCTCCTCTCATCCTGTTACTTGTTACCTGGGACAAGAGACTGACCCACACCTCACCAGCACATCCTTTCAGGTAGTCACAGAGAGCAATAAGAACCTCTCCAAGCCTTTTTCCCCAGGCGAAACAACCCCACTAACCTCAATACCTCCTTATAAGAGGCACCATCACTGGGAAAAACAGTAAAGATCCATATGCTTTGGGTAACTAAGCAAGCATTTTAACAATGAGAGAAAAGTACTGTCTTTTCTCCTCACCTTCCCTCTCCTGTTTCTCCTTTTCCTTCTCCTGACCCTCTCTGCTGGGTGGCAGAAAATCCTCTGGAGATGACAGTCACGAATTTCAGATAAAAGCAATTCAACCCCTCTCAGGCTCATCTTCAGTCTTGAAATACCTGAGGATCGCAGGTAGGCCTAGATTACATCTTGGGCTCTCAGCCTGGTTTTGGATACAACTCCACCAGACTGCACATGGAAACACTTCTCAAGAGCCTCAGATGGAGCAGAGTAAAAACAAAATAGATGACTGTGAATCTTTCCTTACAGAAAACAGCTCCAGCTTCCCAGTAAGACGAGAGACTGCTGCTCCCAGAACACTGGCTATAGTCTGTCCTGCAGAGAAAGCCTGTGACAGATCCAAGGCAGGACAGAGCTGTTTGGATTTAGAAGCAGCCCACCAGAGCTGCAAGGTTTCCATCTCCAGCAGTGAATGTGTCAGATAAAGGATTGGACAGGAAAAAAATAAAAGAGGGGAAAAAAAGACAAAACACCCCCCACAAAATAAACACTTAACATGAAAAAAAAAGCTACAAATCAGACTAGAACTGCAGACTTTTAAAGCAATATTAAATACTCAAGTGAATGCATTCTTCCAGTTCTCCAGTGAAATTTTTTTCAATGGCACACTTATTAAATGACTGAAGTGGGTGTAGATATTCTTGTATATTACATCTCATAAAGGGACAAAGCTGCAACATTTTAGAAAGTCCATACTTATTTTGCTTATTTTTGATTGCCAATGAAGAGATTGGTATATTTACTATTTACTGTAACTACTTTCAAAACTATTTTTGTTTTTCTCTTCATTACTCATATTCCAGCCCTGCTTGGCAGTAGTGCCAAAATAAAAGCTGTATTTCACAGTGAATAAATGATTTCTCCACACCAGTTTGCAGTGTACTACAAGATTAAATAGGACAGCTAGAAATCCTCCCAAAAGTGGGTTTCTCTTATTCAAAGGAAAAAAATGAAGCCTACAGCACTCAAGAGACAGAGAAAATACTATCTTGATACTATTTTCTCCAACTTTGTTAGATTTCTTAGAACATGTGCAACATAACTGGATAACAAGCTTGCTTCACAGCACAACTACTGCACTCAAGGCTCGTATTAGCTGTATTTTGAAAACTACTCATGTGACAAACTAAAATCAATTATTTTCTTCTTCAGCTGGAATGATAAATGTAAACTACCTACTTTTGACTCATTTCTCTAGAGTCAACATCCTAAACACAGAAAATTATGCACTGATACATTATTCATATTATTCAAAAATATCACTAAATTTTGACTAAATCTCTGATCAATCTCAGCTTTGGTTCAGTTTCAGCTCCTATAACAGCAAGTCTGACAACAAGAGGTACAACATCACATGCGCTAGTCATGGAATTAAATGTTAATCTAGGGGGGGAAAGTATCACGCAAAGAAATAAGAGTAGCTGGGATTCATTTAGGTCTCATCTTACCTTGAATCCTTGAAGTTCAGTGCAAGCATTTTACTTTCCAAGTCCTCCCCTTGTAAGATACTAGAGATAGGAGACAAGCTCCCGTGCCTCCAAGGCACTGCCAGCCCTTGGTTAGTAAACATCCCTGCAGCAGCCAGGCGGCTCTCCGCTGAGCTTTGCGCCGCCAGTCCCCCGCGCCGACTGTACCAGTGCCCGGGCGGGTGTGACTGTGAGCGAGGAGCAGCTGCTCCCTCCCAGCGGGCTGGGACACCAAGGGAAGGGATCCTTGCTCCTTGCAATGCACAGGCCACAGAAACTGATACAGCTGCTTCACAAAGAATAAACCAACATCATGCAAGCGCCAGATCAAGATAAAAAACTGTGCCCGAGCAAAAAGACATCTGGTCGGCAGCACAGACATTGCAAAGGAGAATGATGTATCATGGCTTACAAATTAATTTGCAAGATGACATTTTCCTGCTTCTCTTATCTCATGTGAAAGTAAATATGTTTCAATTTTAGTTACAATAGAACTAATTATTCTGGGGAAAAAAATAAACGAAGGACAAGAGACACCCCTTACAGAATCTAGATCAGATGCAATGTGGATTTTCTTCATTATCTTTTCTGCTTTTCAGGGGTTTGTTTTTTTGTTGTGGCTTTTTTAACACTGTTTACTATTCTAGCTTGCAATGCTACTTTCGTGCACAGCACAATACAATCTAGAACTCCCAGGTGTTTTGTTTCAATAACAACTATTCAGAAGTGGTAGTATTTTCCAAGGAAATCCATTATGTTATCCAAACTCGCATGTTATGTCTCACCACTATACTTGCCCCTTTCCCTAGTAATAACAAGAGTACAGAAAACACATTAGGATTGAAGCTGCAGTTCTCTGAAAAGAATTCTCCCAGAATGATACTCAAATGACTACAGTGGACACTGCCTTCTAACTAAATTTATGACAGAAGAGAGCTTGAACATCCACTTAGTAAAAGCACAACTACTGAATGGAGTTTATTCACATTTTTCCCTTGGATTCACCTATATATACACACAATACACTAAGGAAATAGACTTCCTTGCTGGAAGAAAAAAAATCAAGAAGAAAACAAAAAATGAGATTGTCTACCAAATGCACTGCAATGTCATTTACAGCTACAGAAATCACTAGGTAGTTATTTAATGCAAGTCCTGGCTTCTGCAGTGCATCTGTGAAAGTGTATGGGCTCACTTAGATGACCTGCACTGTGCTTGGCTGTTTCTGGATGCAAAGAACCCTGAGACAGAACTTGGTCGCCACAAGAGAGAAAACAAGACTTTTTCAGTGCTACCCCTTGTTGGAGTCTAGGAAAAGCTTGAGAACTTTTCCTGCTCCTCTGAGTGTTTACTTTACCCTCAGAACTCCACAAAAAAAGCTTGGCCTGCAAACCAAGCTTGTGAGAACATTTACCTCAACTTCTAAATGAACTGAAAACACCAAAAAAATGAAAAAATGTTGTTTAGTACACCACAAAATGTGTAGTTGTAATTATTAAGTTTTGCTATATATATTATATAGAACCAACATAGAAATTTTAGAGTGTTGACTATTTCTTGTTCATCTTCTTCTCTCTTCTCCTTCTCTTCCTTTTTCCCTCTGACATGAGTTCCTGTGACTTGTTAATTGGTAAATAAAATTCAGTATAAAAGAAACATATCAATAAAATTAATATTCACTAGTTTTGAGAACAAAATAAGATACGTAAAGTTTTCTAACTAGTTGATAATAAATATAAAAACTACCTGCTTCTAGTAGCCATTTACCATTCTGTCCTCATGTTCCTAAAAGTCACAGCACAGTCTGTACCTCTAAAACTCTAATAAAAACCAAAAATAAACAAACTCTGAAACAACAGAAAGAAACCTCATCTCATCTTTTCAAGACATGAAACACTAAAACAAAAAACACAACCGAACCAAATGTCAAAAAAAAACCACCTGCCCCCCTTTCCTCTGGTTTTATGTCTTTTAAGTTTTGACAGTAATCAGTGCACAGAATGAGGATAACTACTCTTGTTTATTTCTAAGACAAACACAATGCAATAAAAAGAGTGAAACCCCACAATGTTGACACACAACAGCACACGAAAGAATTAGGTAAATAAATGTTCAATACCAGGATTTAATTGCAACAATAGTATCACAGCAAGGGCTTCTTCTCTTACACCCATATATTCCTTCACAATTTTATCATACATTTCTTTCTTTAATTTGATTTTACTTCTCCTAAGGTGACCTTTCAGCAACACTAAAGAGTAAACAGTACTTCTAATATACCCTCACTGCAACACAGGCAGGTGGCAGCCCACTTCTGCACTATTATTTCCTCACCTATAAAAACTGCACATCAACTTCATCTCCCAGCACTTTGAACAGTTATTCCTGTGTCTACAGGAATGTGCCTTTGAGATTTCTCCCAGGCAGCTTCTTGAAATTAAAATCAAACACGGTAAAGCTCTAAAACTAGGTTTACTGTGCCTGCAGTTCGTTTCAATTCATGGGACTTAAAAGTCTTTCCAAGGGACTGCCTAAGGCTTGCCTTTCACAGGCAATCACTTATCAGCAGTGACTCTTCCAATATCCCCCCCTCTCTTTGGGACGGAAGATGGGGCATGAAACTTTCACAGCATTCTTGTTATTCCAATTACACCACTGGTGCACCACTCTCTGCTGCTAAGGTGTACCTTTTTAATTTGTAGTTTTGCTAGAAAAACATTTGCTAGGATAGTGAAGAGAAAGTCATATCCCAAGAAGTCAGGAAAACAGCAGCAGGGATCAGAGATCACAGAAACAGAGAGCATCGTCCTCACAGAGATAACCTAAATAGAGATTTTTTTTTTTGCCTCACCATGCTTCACGTCCATAAGAAACTATGGCATCACCAACAGATGGGAACATGTCAAAGGGAGTTTCAAGCATTAATCTATTGCTCGCAAACATTACTGACTCAGTGTGAAATATTAGTGTTTACCTCTACGGGAGCCACAAAATGAATCTTTCATGATAACCTGACAACTATGAGAAGCGCATTGTGTATGCAAAAGCATGGCACACACACCCATTTCTATCACAGTGAATTTAAAACAAAGCAGTATGTCAGACTTCTCCAACACCATCCCAAGACAACAATTATTTCCATATTTCATATCTTATTCTACAAAAGCTCTTAAAAGATATGGTCACTCCTTCCTACTCATACATTTTTCTCCCTGTGGCAGAATAAAAAAAGTGCTACAAATAAACAAACACTTCCTTCCAAGTTCTAGGTTTCAGTGCTGCAGTTTTCTAAAGCATAGAAAAGTACCCCAAGCTCTGCTGTGAGTGTTGGAAGAGGTCATCCAACCCAAAAAACTCAGCATAATTAGGTTATACACACTGACTGAGCTCCTGTGGTACAACTAACAAACACAGGGTGAGTCAGGTCAAGCCAACACACACACTTAGTTTACCCCAGTGACAAACAGCTTCAAACCAACACATGGTACTGCCCATTCTGTCTGCTCCCAAACTGACATCACCTGCACATCTCCTAAGTAAACTCTACTCCATGTGCTAAAATCTAACTCATGGGTGTCACTGACAAATCCAGCCATGGCAAGCTAGTATGGAAGATTACGTCAAATGCCTTTCCAAGTGATCCTGAATCCCTATTAAGTGCTCCACAGAATCATTTAAAATAAATTTTGTTCTCGCAATATAGTAATTTAAGGAAGATCTCATTTAAAAAAACCAAAACATTGCACATATTACACTCAAAAGAACATCCTTCAAAACCTTATACACTTCTATTTGTATCACTTCTATCCCTTGCCTCCCTTATGCATTCATCTAATTCATCTGTCAAGGAAGCAAACTAATCACTTTGACACAATTTTCTCCCTGGCAAATTCATGTTGGTTGGTTGTCTTCCCTTATCTCATTATCTCTATGTGTTCATAAACTGCATCACAATTTTTACTATTATCCATGTAGCTGCAGGTAAGTCATGCCACATCTGGAGAGAAACTCAACATGACCCCATGGAGAGCTCAACCAAATCAAATACAGCAGGCTCAGGTCTGAAAGGAATATAACCACAACCTCAAAACCAAGCTGTCAAGCTCTGCCAGTTCTTGCATGTCCTTGGAACTGGAAGAACAGGATGCATGAAGTGCCAAGGAACTGTTTTCTACGTAAGTATCTGAATAGCAGATCGTGATTCTAACAAGACAATCTTCACAGATTCACAAAATAGTATGCATTCAACAGGCTGCTTGAAAACAACTGCTTTTACTAAGTCAAGACGGAGACTAACATGAGAGATGAACCTTCCATCTCCTTTTATTCTCCAGAGAGTAGTGTGTATATATATATATCTCATAAAAATCTTAACACAATAAGTTGCAGGGAGCTAGGTATTTTCTATTAAAGTAAAAAATGGCATACTTCTGTCAGACCCCTTTGAGGACAAGTTTGTGGTTTTTGTTAATGAATAAAATATTGGAAACAAAATCAGCAGCACAGAGCTAGAATGAAAGCATTGATGTTGGAGTGCAGGATTTCACATGGAAGGATGTGCTTTGGGGTTTTTGTCTTCTGTATGCTTTCGTTAAATTAGAAGTGATACCTCCCCTTGAACACTTTACACCTCTCAGTTTTATATGAAACAAGATAAAGATGGTGAGAATAGTGACTAAAGCTCTTGATAAGAAGTGACAGCACTTGCAGTTGTTCATCTCTCCATGCCTCAAAGAGTGATGCCAACTAACATTTCCTTGTACTAACAAGTCTTTTCCCACTGGGTCACCTATTCACTATCTGTGTCTGTGACATGCATCCTTTTTTCTACTGTGTTCTTTTTCTTTTTGCTCCAAAAGGGTCTATATGTTAAAGGGTGTCCTAGCAAAGCTTGGACACTACTCTTCAGTAGCCACATCACACAGAGAATCCTTTACAGTAAACCAAACAGATTTAATAGATTTTAACTCAACTGCTCCTATGGAAATTCCCCTCTTTGCTTTAGGAGCACTTAGACAGGTCTACGTCTTCCCTCTCCCCTCCCACTACTCCATCAAATTTTACTTGCTACATTCATTTTTCATAAGCAAAACCAAGCCTCACTGAATTTAAGTTATACAATCTTTTTTTTTACTTCACTAGTTAAAAAGCAATCCACTAGGTGATAAATATACATAATCCTTGTTATCTTTCCAAAAAACATGGAAGTAAACTAGACTGAACGTTCTAGTTGCAAAAGGAAGCCTCTTGTAGGCCATAATATTTGTACCAGGACTATAGAGCTCTGGGGAAAAGCATTCCCACCAAGCAGTCTATACAGTTTGTACAAACCCAAATAAACTAGGATATAACACCGAAATACAAGTCATTTGAGGCAGAAATAGAGATAATATTACCTCTGCGTGGATATAGAATGGACCTGTCCTAGTCTGTCAATTCTACTGAAGATCAGGAGTATTCTTCTCTCAAAGCAAAAATGAAAGACTCGAGAAACTCAAAGAAGAATCAGGCACTAGAGTCTCACGTATTATGATCATTCTTACCCTTTTTTTTTAACCTATTGATTAAAATCTCCAAGTTTAATGCAGCTTGTCTCTAAACATGCATCACACCCACACAACTTTCTGTGACCACCCAGCAACGTATTTCCACACCATCCGCACAGATAAACAGAATCCTACATTTTGTTTGGGTAGAGAAATTTTAAGCTGTGTTCTGACAGTGCCTGAATTAACGCCGTTTCTGTGACAGGCAAATGAACTGCTTCACACAGAATTTATTGAAGAGTGTGCCAATTACAAATCAAACAGCAATTTCCACAAAAGCTCTTCAGCATTCACATCACTAACCTCTACAGCATTCCTGGGATCAGGGCAAACAACTTCAAGAGAACAGGGCCCATTCCTCTCCGAGGTTTCTCTTCAACACCAAAGCTGCTCTCTCACTAGGTAAAAGAGAAAAAGGTTAGAATATAAATGTGACAATAAAGTCACAAAGCTCTGCTGTTCTGAAATGAAAGAGGAGTCATTCCTATGACAACTGGACTTTCACAAACTAAGAAATCTTTTAAATAGCTCTGGGAAAAGGAAGTGTAGCAAACTAGAAACCGCCAAGCAGCAGTATTTCTCTGATTAAATGATACTGAGAGCACGTGAACTGCTAAAAGAGTTAATACAAAGTGCAAGCCCAGTAATTAATGCACTGACAGCCCGTGATCAGCAAAAGCATCCCTCTGAGGAAGCAAGTGATTTCTCATCATTACAGCAGGGGAATAAGAACTAAGCTACATTGACACTAACCCAGATGAGCAACTGTGAAGCTACTGAACCTGCAGTTTTCCCTGGCCTCTCCCCTAGTTTGTCTGCCTCTTGTTTTCAGAATTATAAAATATTCAGCTTAGAATTTGCAAGGGGACACACTCAAGCCAACAAGGGGCACCCAGTCCGAGCACACTTCAGCATGACTCCATGAATCCATCACAACGAGGTTCTCCAGTAACCCAAGGCAGGTGGTAGAGGCAGTAAACCCAGCAGTGGCCACAGTACGACCTGGCAAATAATTAGGTGAAATGCTGCACCTTGGTTGATCAGCCATGAGACAGCAGACCTCTGATTCCCAGTCAGGCCCATTTGGCACCTGGTGTTCCTACACTCTAGAGCATGACACAGTACAGGCATACCTAAAGCAACTGGAAAAACTTTATAATAGAATTTATATAATTTATTGTTTTATTATTCTGTACATTAAAAGGAGCAGAAAATATTTTAATGGGGGAAATCGACTTGGGTAAAAAGGCAGTACATCAGCAGGTACCTCTGAAAGGCTTTGTAAGAGAGATGGCACTAATATGAAAATCTCAAAAGTGCTCAAAAGAGGTGTTGCAGAGTTTAAAACAATACAATATTTTGTTACAATGTTGTTCTACACACTAAAATCTTAAGTAACTTGCCGGCAAGCGCAAGAGTTCAGCATTAACAACTAAAGGAGAATTTCTCTCCTTACTCTGTCCTCCATGACCATGAAACCTTCTCCTTCCACTTAGATCTGTTCATTGGGAAAAATAAGGAGCCACCAGCCAGAACCAAATACCACCTCCATGCACAGCATGTAAAACCACAGAAATTGGACCATGGAACTCAGAAATACAAGAAGTAGGGGGAGCGCTTTGATTTTATCTCTACAGAAGCAAGTAAATATTTAAACTAAGACAATAAACAAATGGTCCTTTTGTCATAGTAACATAGTTACTGGACAAACCTCAAAACAAATAGGGAACTGCAATTTCAGCTATCTTCAACTGCATTTCACTCTATTAGGAACTTTATTATATAACCAACCACCTCTCAGGTTCAAAATGGTATATTTTTATTTTTAAATACAGACAATGGAGGTCTCAGGCTCCAAATCAGATCAGACTGTGACTGCACTAAACTTAATTAACACTTACTATATTTGCAAAGCTCAAATGACCAGGTACACTAAAAGTACTCAAAACCCCCAAGCTTCCTTGTGCAGAAATTAAAGGGTAATATCAGCATCTTTTCCAGCTAAAACTGTAAAAAAGGCCATGAGGAAGTACAAATCTGAAGACAGCTTGCAACTGTCTTTCATATGTGTCATTTACTTGGTCCTGAACCAAAAGTTTATCTATATTCCCACAGTACATTTGGAATGCCTTGTAGCTAAGCCCTGATTCCCTAATATTTATTCTACTTCCATATTTTGTCAGGGTCACAATAGCTTGAGAAAGACTTTATCAAAAGTATCTGCAAAAAGTGAATTGTTTTGACTTGCAGTCTCAAAACTAATAAACACAGGGGAGCAGGAGGTCCTGTTTAAACATAGTTAATAAGAATTAAATGCCTTCCATGGTGCCAAAAAAATAAAGCACTCCTACTTAACTTCCATCAACCAATCCTCAGAATTGTCCAAGCTTTAATTCTCCCTGTGATCATCAGTTAGCAAAAGTGACTGCTAAACCAATAACAAACACCATCTATACTGCAGCATTGAGAAAAAGGAAGATGTTTTCAACCTTGAATATGCCAAAACACCAACATCGTCCAAAGAAATGTAACTAAACTAAGTAACAAAATAGGTTCATTTTGAACCCACCAGTCACAAAGAGCAAAAGCTTCTTTTGGAAGCACCAAAGACAGTTCAAAAGACTCCAGTCTCCTCACATCCCCCAGCCTAGTGAAGGCACAGAAGCCCTCAAGCAGAAATTGCAGCTACTCTGACAAAAACCCTGCTGCAAGTTCTGAGAAAGGTGAACCAGTTCTGGTCAGTGCCAAGGGACCAGCATAGCTTAGTCACCTTCCCACTTAAGCAAGTCACCAGCGTAAATCTCTCTGGGAAATACACTGTCTGGCACGTTAAACAAAACCTCTCCTGGAGGAAAGGATCTGTGTTTTACAAACAAGATTCAGATTTAGCTTTCCTAGATGATTTCTTAGGGCATTCATCATCTCTCCATCTGAACTAGGTTCCTGACTCTCCACAGGGACAATGGATCTCCTGGTGGCATGCAGGCAGTATGGAACTCTATGGCTGTTCTGCCTACAGGCTTCCTTGCCCATCTCTGTCCACTGAAAGGAGTATAAGCTCACCCTGAACCTCTCCAGACAGGCAGCACCTTGCTCTCTGGCTAAAGGCTTTCCCATTTGCAGATCACACACCATACAGAGGCTGCTCAAACCCACAATGGAAAAGCTGGACAGCGAAGAACCAAACTGCCCAATCTGTATCCAGTGTCTGCTCCTGACCACTTCAAAACTGTCTCAAGTGGCAATTACCTCATGAAAAAGTACACCATAAGTAACAAATATCACAGGGAGTTACAGTGGTTCCACTTGCAGTGCAAAGCAAACAGGGTGGTGATTTCTCCTCCCCAGAACACTGCACGCACAGGCGGCGTCTGATTCAGCCGACACCGGCACAGCCGAGCTCTGCGTCACCTCGTTTTCATGACCCACCACTGAACCCTGGCAGCAGCCACATCTATTATTTTCCAGAATCCAAATGTCATTCAGAAAACAAGTCTCAGCCACCATAAACACCTCCACCCACGGCTTACATAAAACTCCCTGCTGTACTGAAGGGCTTTCCTTTGGTTCAAAGAGTTAGAACGTGTCATTTGCAACTATTTTCTCAAAACATAATATTAGGGCAGCCAGCTTGAGCGTGACCAATAAAAACCTAAGTGTCGCTTCACAGCAGTTACCATCAATTTTAACAGACATTTTCTTTTTCACTCAAGTCCAAATCTACAGGCATTTCTTGAAGAGTTTATTTAGGTAATCTGTATAATTACATAAGAAATTGAAAATATCTTTTCCATCATATGAATAAAAGCTTTTTGGCTTTTTAAAATGCAAAGTCCATTGGGTCAACATGTATTTTATAACAAATGCACTCTTGCACGATAAGATTTTTTTTGTATAAACATGTTTTTGTTTCAGTGTCAACTGAACTTGAACTATTTCTTATCCAAACATACTTCTTCAGAACCGATGCTAAAAAGTTTAAATCAAGTTCTAATAATACGTATTTATGACTTGAATAACTTCTCTTAGCTGCCATTACTCCTTTGTCTTTGTCATTTAAATAATTTGCTTGCTGTAACAAACATTTCAAGACCTGCATCCCTCTAGGTATTCAACCAGACATTTTAGGTCTCTTTACTTTGCCCCAATATCTCAGTACTCACTGTTTCTAGAGCTTAACAAATCAAATAAAATTTGATTGCTACCCTTACCAGACATCATACAAAAAGTGCTGAATAACAAAACCTCAGCAATCAGGAACCCCTTGGTTCCTGCAAAGAAGAAAACGGATCAAGTAACACCATAAAAATTTGCTTTTATATACATCTTATTTCTGAAAAAGAAATACAAATGTTATGCAGACTTCCATCTTAGCTGCTCTCACCTTATTTATTTTCCAAGTATTCCTCTCTGAATAAACTATGTTTATCAAGTTTATGCATACCATACTGGTGCCATCAGAGTATTAAAAAATGAAAGCCCTTAAAGAGCATAAAGTTTCTTCTCTGCTTACATACGCCACAGATATTCAACAGAAACCTATTCAGACCTAACCAGCCATCTTCCTCCCTGCTTCCATGTTTTGCAAAGTTGCAAAACTCACTTGCACGCTACATCAAAGAGAAGTCAAGGAAGACATTACATATAAACTGTTGTGGAAAGGAATTATAGCAGCTGAGTGCTAGCACTTACTCCACGTCCGACAGAGAGAAAATCCTGCCTCTGCCAGAAAGAAACCAAAGAGAGCCTAAACATTATGTGATCCTAGTACGTTTTCTGCCTTTTCTAGCAGAGATGTGTGCTTAGCATGTATTCTCTACCTCACTGGTTCACATTCAGATACACTGCAAAGGATGTGATGTCAAAGCTTGTCTTTAGCCAGATGAGGTGAGAGGTCAGGACCATAGACCAGCAGGAGCCTGGATCTGAATCCACACTGCCTACCATGAAGAGAAATAACTTTGGCAACAAAATATTTCTGCTGTACATAAAATCTGAGAGAAGGAATACAAATGTGAGCAATATGTTGGCTAAGTACTTCCAGCTGTTTTAACAGTAGGATCAGGATGAAAGAGCCAGATGTTTCCCTCCGACTAAGACCAGACCTTAAAAGCCAACAAAAGGGTCAACCCCATTTGTAAAAAACAAACAAACAAAAACTTCAAACAGGTAAAAACCTTCAGTTCCTGGCTCCCTCCAAAACACTCTTTTAATTACTGTTTCTTATTCACTAATTCTGCTAAAGCAAACTCTAGTGTTGTAGAACTGCATGCAGCAAGAAGTAAAGAAAGGTACCACATCAGTTTCCAGTAAAGTTCACAACTCCAGCACCTGGGTACTTTCTTCTCCTCACCAGTATTCCTGGATTCTTTTGCTTTATGTTTAGAAATCAAACTCTCAGCATTCTCATCATAGTTCCAAATGAATGCATACTTTCTAGTGAAGACTCCATTAACCTCCTCCTGCTCAAGATGGATGAAGGAAATGCACTAAGGCACACACTTCACCTTTTAAGAGATCAACCCCAGAGGTTTCACAGTAGAAAACAGCAAAAATGACACACCTAAGTCTACAGACACCTGTCACCACAGACTGCTTAAAGTCACTGACTATTATTCCATCCATCTTCAACTTAGAATATGGTTGAACACCCCTAACTCGGTGTTCTTGCTGTCCGCAAGACTCAGTGTAACACAGCTTGGAAATACTAGAAAGATACCAGTGGCGGGCACAGAGGAAACACCACCACACCTTAAATACAACTTTCTGAAGGTGGAGGGGGAATATATAATACCAACAACTAATCATGTTTAGACGGATAAAAATAAACCGGAGGGGAAAAAAATGAAGATACCCCACTCGGTGCAACAACAAGCCAAGTTCCAAGTCAAGTTCCTCAAAACACCTTCACACTCGAGCAAAGGGAAGAACCCTCACAAAAGGGGTCTTAATGACAGACTATTACAGCCACCCTACTATATACAACTTTTAAATGCTGCTCCTGTTCACTGAAGTCGTCCAAGAGCTAAACACAAACAACAGAAACCCTTGGGCAGATAGGTCTCTTGGGCACCATGCACTCTATGTTTTTCAAACAGCTCCTGTTTACCCTAAAAACTCTAATCTTGCCTTTCAGCCAGGTCCTTCTCAATATACCAAAGCCTTGGAAGATGCAGATGCAAATGGTCTACCAGATACAATACAAGGAGACATCAACCTAGAGAACTCGCTTGAAGTGCGGCTGCATTCACATCTCCTCCAGAAGCATCCTCTACACAGAGAGGCAGAACACAAAACAACTTCAACAATCTGGCACTGGGTAAAATTTAAAAGCAAGGAAAGTTTAACACCAACAACTTGAGCTTTTTTAAAGCAATACAGTGAAAGTCAGGAAATAAATCCAGTCTCATTTATTGCAGGCAAGCTCTGTTGGACAGCCCAAATCTTGCTAAAGTGTAACTGCAATCATTTGGAAGTCAGGAAGACTTAGTGCAGCACCTGATCTCTATGCCACTGGAAAGAAGAAACACTCCACAAACTGCATTTGTGTTAAGTCAAAGCCAAAATTAGTCTGAAAAAGGAACAAGAAAATTGTAATACACGCTTCATGTTACTTCACCTTTTAATTACTCCCTAATTAAATTTGCATGCTTTGATAATATCTACTATTATAAGTTGATGCTCCAAATAAATGCTAATTCCCTCTCCAAATGAACCATCAAAACCATCTACATTTAAAATGATTAGTAAAATTTATTTCAAGCTGTCTTCAGAATGCTCTCACCTACCCTACTCAATCCCCAATTTACAAAAGTCTTTGCCAAGGATGCATTAATTTGGTCACCAATAAACAGTCTTCTTCTCTTAACAGCAAAGAAAAGTGCTTCTTGTAGAAATAAATCATAATGTGTCAGTGCTAAACTCCAGATGCTCCCTACATAGACACGCTGAACTGATTTGCAGGTCACCTGTGACACAAAATTTCATTAATTATATTGCTTGATAAGAAGCACTGTCTTTTTTACATAGAGGTTTTCAAATTAAGCAACTGGGTCTTAATGTTACAGCACTATGATTTATGTCACTGAAATGCTGGATGTTGTTTGCATATAAGTACAGAATGATATAGGATGGAAGACTTTCGTGAAGCTCAGTGGGGCCCAACCTTTGCCTAGCCCAGGGACAGCTTAGATCAGTTGCTCAGGTGAGCTCTGAGCATCTCTGAGGGTGGAAATCCCATCGTCCCTTGGAGAAACCAACTGCGCCATTCACCTTCATGGTATAAATTTCTACCCTACTCATAACTGGCCTTTTGCTGCTTGTGTCCAGTGCCTCTCATCTTATCCCTGTGCATCTCCAAGAAGATAGCCATAATTTCTACAGTGGTCATCTCTTCTGAAATACAGATTAGTGACCATAGAAATACTTTATAAGCTGGTCAGATCAGTCAAGTACACACTGAAATAGTGAGAGCATTTTTCATTCAAGCTATTATTTTATTTATGAACAAAATAAAATAAACCTACATGAACACATGCAACATTTTGCTTCATCAATGGGAAACAAAGACCAGAATAGAGAGGGGTTCTCTCTTTATTTCAGGAAGCTAATGCCTGGTTAGCTCTTTAATTTTCCACAGGATGAATAAAACCCTCTGGATACAGAGACATACCCTGATTATCTAAATCACTGGTATCTAAAATTGTGAAATCCAGAAGTCAAATACCTGCCTGGAGGATAGATGCTCTGGCATTCCTAAGAACAGGTCAGCTACCTTGATATTTGGAGATTTGCAACACAATTTTAAATACTACGTTCCATTCCCTCACTGATGTGGGTATAGTTATTTGTTTCTTTTACAAAGAGAAGTGTAAAGTTGTTGCAAACAATTATCAAAACAATTTATCAAAAGTAAATAAAGATTTTTCCTTCTCAATTAGTGTCTACATGCTAGCTTGCTCAATATAGCTACACTCACTGATGTTATATTGCATAATGTAATCAATACATCACTATGTTATCCCTGCCGTTACTTCCACGTTCATATTCACTTTTATTTACTTTAATTAATAACAAAGTTACAATTTCCTAACAAGGACTGAAGGCTGACCTATATTAAAAAGGTGCCACAAGCTATTGGCAAACCAAAGACAAAGCCAGGCTTTTCACAGCATTGCATGGTGGGAGGAAAGGGACAACAGATACAAGAGAGGTTCAGACTGCACATAAAGAGAAGCTTTATTCCCCCACTGAGGACAGAGGGGCACCAGAATGGGGCCCAGAGAAGCTGTGCTGTCTCCAGCTTGGAGATTTTCAAGACACGACAGGATCAAGCCCAGTACAACTTGGTCCTGTCTCAGAGCTGTGAGCAGGAGGTTGGACTACAGCCCTGCCAAGGTTTCTCCCAATCTGAGAGGTCTTGAGAGGTTCTCTTCCCTACTGTCATGTATGGAGTGTCTTAATCCCAGTGTTCCATCCTAACATTTAATGTGCAAAGTCAGCCAACTTGCTGCCCTGCTTTCCCAAATCTCCCAACTGCACAGATTCTTTTCACCCTGCAGCCTTCAGCTTCCTGACTATCCTGAAACTTTTCAACAGGGAAGGTAACTTTTCACCAGTGGACATAATTTTTTCTCCAGGCATCTACTTGGAGGCCAAAAAACCAGTCATGAAGTCTGCAGTAGATGAAAAACAGGAGAAAAAGAACGAAAAGTGGACTGACTATAGAACATGCTGGGCAGAAGACAGGCCCTGCCCAAGCATACACACTCCTGACCAGCAGCGTCTTTTGTATTTGACTCACATCCAGCCCTGCAAGTTCCAAGCAGGTTCCTCCAGAGGTCTACCAGTCACTCAGTCCAGCACGCAAGTCCTGTGACAAGTTTTTCTCCAGCACCTGCAGTGTAGGGGCAACAATTTGGCCTGTGCTAACAACCTTTCCTTAACAAGGATCACAGAGAATCTTGGCATGGCAACATTTTGGTGGTCCTACCTGGAGTCAAGACTAGGGTACTACCCAAAAGCAGCTGTCCCGGTGAGCAGCCTTTGGCAGCAGCACAACTATTTGCATGGTGTTGTACTTCAGGTAACATTTTCATAAAGGCAGGAACTGTCTTGCATCAAGTTAATTCTTGTGTCTGTGAATCTCTGCTAATGTCCTCTGCAATATTGACAAATGTCCCAGTGTAATGGAGACGAATCTGTGCTTCCTGGAGGGCAGCTTTAGCCTACATGCACCTCCTCAACAGTGTCCTCATCTTCAAACACAGCACTGAGCCACTCACAGCGTGCACAGCACTGGGCCACTTGCTCAGGGTGTGTTCAGAGAAAGGAAAATTAGGGCAGCTGGCAGAAAGGAAAATGACTTCCAGGTAACTGGCCAGCCAGGCTGCACACACCCTACCAGTGCTCCTGCCCTGAGCTCAGCACACAGTTCCCAGGCTGTGTGCAGCACAGCTGGTGTCCAGGTATATACAGGGATCAGAAGAAACAATTTGCAGCAGAGCTTCCATTTCTGGGTTTCCAGGTAGCTATTTCTGCTCTACAAGAACTCTTTTCTGGTCAGTGACCTTCAACTCCAAACCTTGAAGGGCATATATTTCAATAAATTGTTTCCTTGTCGTTAAATTAAATGTTACTGTTCTGAAAAGGTCTGTGGGTCACATCTCTTTTTGACAGAGAATTTTGCCAGCTCAGATAGAGTTAAGGCAGTAAGCAGCCTGTCCACCAAAAGAACAAATCAGTATGTATTTAAATGTTTATGAATAGCCTAAAGAGTCTGTTTGACATTGCAACTGAAGAAGTCAAAGTTGATGATATACATAAATCCTAATAATAAAGATTTATTTATTCTATCACACACTACACCACGAATCTTAAGCTCCCAGGTTCTGTTTCCAAGGCCCATGTACAGCTATAAAATGTTTTGTAGCTAATGTGGTGCTAGTCATGTCACCACAATTTGCCAGCCTTCACCTCTCAGCAGAGTGCTGCAGAACTCTGGTTCTCATCTCACAGAAGTCTTTTTATTCAGCTCCTTGAACCAGTTGTTCGTACTCAGCAAGTTTGCAAGGTTGGTATGTATTTGGACAGCTCTCTCCAGGTCCAATTTCTAACTTAAATGAAGTAACAAGGCATGTTAGAAAAGGAACATTAAGACAACAATTTCCACAAATGCTGATTTTACGGCACAGTTTACCAGCATCTGATAGTAAATGAGATGACGCCTTATTCTAGTAATTGCATGGGAACAAAGAAATCCAATGAACTACAGGCACCATCCTGAGAGAAGACAGATATTCTGAATATCATCCAAGACCATTTATGGTGTTCCTGGGAGAGCTTGTTCAGCAGCCTGCAAAGTCCTCACATCTTTGGATTCTACCTTCTTGTCAGCTGCCAGGGATCTCATTTTGAATCACTTTTCCTGTCTTGCCCAGCTAACCCAAGTGTTAGATACAAAATTTTTTAAAATCCCAACAAACATCAGTAGACTAAAATGATAATGAATATCCTAGTAACTGCTTCAGTCTGCAATGTTAAATCAAAGAGTGTCCAAAGTAAAAAGTCACCTTATTTAGTGACCCCCAAGTTGAACAGACACTTCCCCACAAATGGGGGTCAGACCTCCCCATGGAGCTCATCACTGGCACTTAATAAACTAACCTGACTTTTCTTTTTCTTGAACCAAAGGGAAACTAAGGTACTGCAGAACAAGTCCTGCAAGAAAAAAAGAAGCGTCTAAATGGAGTCACTCTTAAAATCATCTGCAAAAATTAAGACCATGTACTTCTTTCTCTTCTTTCAGAAAGCAACACTCACTACTTGAAACATGCCAGTCTGTTTCTCAAGTGTCTCCCTCAACCACCCCCTCATTCCTCAACTCATTCATTCCTTTTTCCTTTTTTTCTGAGATATCTGAGGGCAATAAAGATCTCATAATACCCACTCCTGATCATTATTAACTCAAATCAGATTAGATGAGTAAGTAATACCCATTTTTATCCTCCAATCAACAGCATAACTTGATGTATTGCCTAGCAATCCTAAGATGTTGAAAGTGTAAGAATGCAGATAACAAATTTAGTTTTCCATGTTTTCTTTCTGTCCAAGCATGTATTCCACACAAAAATCTTCCTGCCAAGACTTCAGACATGATGTCTTTACATAAAAAACCACAGACCAAAATCTGTAAAAACACAGGGATGCAAATTTTCGATCCAGACCATTTCCAATGGCTAAGTCTTAATACACAAAGGCGGAAAAAAGTTAAAGACATTGAATGACTCAAGGAAGTGTTGCTTGCCAATATGAAATTACAATGTCTCTTCAGTCATCCAGTAACCTCAATATCTGCATGATCTGCATGACCAATCATGCAGAAACCTTAAAGAGAAAAGATCAACAGATCAGAAATTTAACTCGTTTTCCAGTTACACAGGCACAGAATCATATCTTCATAAGTAAATATTTCTAACAGTTTTGTAGTTACTGAGTTTGTATGCATGAAGTTTTTGCTCCCATCTGGATCTTATTCTTTTTTGGGGGCAAGTGGTTTGGCTTGATTTTGTTTTTTTGCTAAGGAAGGGAAAGTGGACAACATTTAGGAAGAGGAATCTAACAGCTACTTTATGATCCATCTTGATCCTTCCTTGCTCTTAACACATTCTAACTTAGCTTGCTGCAAATATAACTTGAAGAACTTATTCTTCCTCTGCCTGTGAACTACCATCAATATCATTCTTATACAACTTTTTCCTCTTCTACCTGCCTGGAGTATTTCCCAAATGAAAAAATCCTACTACTCATAGTAAATGCAATCTAAGTTGGTCATAATTATTTTTCCTATTAAAAAGTTAAGACTATTAGAAAATTCTCCACTACAATTATCAAAGTAAACAAGAAAAGCATGATTCTGGCTAAAACTGCGTGTGCCATTAAAAAGTGTACAAAAAAAATTTTCTCCATATTGGATAAAAAGAGAAACAATCCCCCAAGCCAATAAAAAAGTTTCATTACCAATCTGCTACATGAGAAATAAGAGAACACGAAGTAAAAAAAAGCTAAGAACTGATGACGTATAAAAGCTACCTGTTAACACTATTTAAACTGTTGTTTATTTGTGTTTGGCTATATTTTTCCAGGGGAGAAGTGCCTTTACAGTTACTCTGAAAAATACCATTAATGACAACAGGTGAACATAATTTGGTGACTGTAGATTCCTACCCATTCTGTAAAGAAATGACACATTTGGCTTGCTGTCCTCGTCACTGAAAAACAAACCAAAGTTCACATGGTGTTATCTTGAAGGAATTAAACTTTTCACGACATAATCAGAAATATTTAGGTTTGCTCTGACAAAATGAGCACTGCTGAGCACTGCTGAGCACTGCTGAACACTGCAAGGTGCCAAAATAAACACATTCAAAAACTGAGACTTGGTGAAATAAAGCTGAAGAAGGTATCACAGAACCAGGAAATGCCATACATACTCGTATGAGACAAATCATTAAGCTTATTGATGTCATCACCTTCCTACTTTATAAGGGCTTCACTGCTTTAAAATAAAAGTTTAACCAAGATAAGATATTAGACTTTCATGCTTTTCAATGTCCAAACAAAACTGATTTTCACATTGCAACCAAAGTCTTTCAGGAGACATCAAGTTGGAGTTAGTTTCTTTAGAGAGACCAATTCAGGCAATAATATTTTGCTGTATTTGCAGTGGAAAGTTACCCCCTCAGTCCTCTTCTTGACCTAGAGTTGAAGTGCAAACAGTCTAAGTCGTGTAATCAAGTATCACTCTTGATCAAAATTCTTCTCATGTCTCTCCTTACCAGGTAACACAATTGAGATTTACCTCTTGTAAGAGTAAAGGTACAATGGACAGATTAGTCTGAAATCTCTTTTAAGATAATTAACATTTGATGAATATGCCCTTAGTAGTTGATTAGAAAATCCAACCAGTACTTAATAGGAAAGACAGTACAGACTGAAAAAGAAATTCTCCAGGAATATTACTGAATTTGAGCTGCTGTTCATTTCCAGTGTGCTCCTAACACCAACCCTCACCTGCAACTCACTAGAAACATATGTGGAATTATCACTTCCCATTGCCTTCAACATAATATAAACTCTCCAGTAACCAAACTCAACACTGCACTAAGGGGAGATTTAGGCAATGGCAGCTTGGAAAAGAAACCACCAGATATAAAAAACAAAAAGAAACAAAAAAATCTTTTCTCTGAAGTAGCAAAGAAACATCTTCCTCCCAAATCGTTCAATTCCTAAGATTTCTAACTCAACTGATGACTATTTTTGGAAATAATAGTAAGAAAAAGGAAGTCTTTTAAGTTTCCAGTCTACACCAGACCTTGTCAGCCAGTCACACACTAATTTATGCACATATTCATTGATACAGTTGAACAGTGGTTAAATGCTTCTCAAGGATCATATCACTTAAACCTTGATGAATCAACTGGAAAAACTACATATATAAAAGAGAAGCATGGAGGCAAACAATAAATACTCCATGAACACACTGCTACTAGGACCACAGAATATTTCACTAAGGTGTGAAAAGCAATTTCAAAATCCCCAACCAAGCTTCCTTACAAAAGCACTGGTTTTGTGAACTCTGCATTAGACCAGGGCATTCCCACCACCATGCTGACAAAGAATTAGCCATATATGAAGTTGGGTTTTTTTGGTTTTATGTATTTTTCCAGAAAAATCTTTTACAACCTTTCCCTTCTCATCATTACTTTCTGGGTTACTCCAGTACCAGGTGCTCTGATAAAGTACAACATTCTGGCATTTCCAGTGCCAGAACTCCAGGGCTGATGTAAGAATTCTAGCAGAACCTTCACTAACTACAGAATACAGTCTCTTCTAAGCCAGAACTCAATTTCCCTGTCATGAGAAATTGGAGGGGCAAGGTATGAGTAGACAAGATTGAAGTATACATGCTATAGATCCAGTTTTTTGGTTGCAAAATAGACTATCTTCTGTGTGCCTGGTCTGTCAAAAGCAGACAGGGGCAGACTGCCGCCAAAGGAAAAGAAATTCCAACAAAAATAGCCCAGAAGAAAGGACCCCAATTTCCTACAAATGACAGCACCTTGACACCTCTCCAAACACCCAATCTACAGTACAGACACTGTGAGAAAGAAAATACAACCTCTGCACTCCTTGTAACTTCTTTAGCATAGGATTTACAAACTAAATAAGGACCTTAAACCTTAACCCCAACTTATTTCCTGATATAGGACACTAAGCACTAGAGCCTATTTATGACTGATGAGATCTCATTCGACACAGCAACAAAGAGTGCAGCAAACAGTGTGGTATCACAGATCAACTATTATTTCGCCTCTTCTGGGACTTGTAGATGTTATACTCAGTTCATCTGTAAGCAGGAAACAGCACTGTAGACTACAAGTCTACCATCTCTTCTCCCATCTCCAAATGTTTCATTGAGGATCAAAACAGCCTGCCTTGGTCACTTACGCTCAGAGGAAGCCATGTAACACGCAATGGAAACGACATGACATAAAACTGGGAACTGAAAATGAAGTGTGAATAGGGAAAGCATTTTTACAGTATATTAACTGCCTTTATTATACTGCAGTGAGATCACTTGGCTGTAAAACCATGAGATTTACAACTACCTCGTCTTATACGCAGGAGTACTACATTTTATTTGGTGATCCCAGGGCAGGGGGAGGGGGGAGAATTAAATTTTCTCTCAGGTCCACCCTTTGAAGGAAGGAAAAAAACCCCAACAAATAAACAAACACCAGTTATTTACATGTTTCTACAACCATGAGAACATTAACTTGTTCCTTTTGACCTTAACTCCAGCAAAGGCCATCTGCAATATTTCATTTAGATCCAAGCAAATGCCTTTTCTTATATAGCCATAAAGTATCAAGCTGTTTTATTTCTCTATACATTTCATACTTCCCATGATGTACAAGGGCAGTTTGATTTTGCAGCACAGTGAATTAAAGATTGAACCCAAACATACCACTGTCTCAATGGCATCGGAAAGAGAAGGAAACAGTAACATGGGAAAAAACCCAAACTTGTTCACAACAAATTGGGGGGTGGGGAGGGAAGGGGGGAAGAAAGAAAAAGAAAAAGCAGCAACCAGAAAACACAGCTGGTCCTCAGGGACTAGGAAGGACTTTGGCTCCATGATAACAGGATCAGTTGCATAATCACTGCTGCCTGAGAAGTTATACAATGTCTGCCCTTCTCATAACTA
The DNA here is from genome assembly GCA_013396875.1 of Vireo altiloquus. NCBI lineage: Eukaryota > Metazoa > Chordata > Aves > Passeriformes > Vireonidae > Vireo > Vireo altiloquus. Next base: position 400,055 of record VZRF01012157.1, read on the forward strand.
AGAAAACAAATAAGCATCAAAAGTCTTTCCAGGGCACAGAAGCTAATAAATTAAATACCATATGTTATGTCCTACTAAAGAGAAGGAGCTCTGTAGTTTCAAACATTACTTTTTAGCTTATTGAAACATTAAACATCAAATTCTATGTTGACCCTTGCTAAAAACATCTATTTCCCCTAAAAGCAGTATGTCGCAAAGCCAGTGCCAAGCCACAAGAATTTACCACCTGGCTTTTCCAGCCCTGCTTGCAAGAGACATGTCTGCATGGGAGAAAGCTGTCCCTAAGGCCAAGTTGCATGACATGTGACCTTTCTTGCTGCTGTAGAACTTTATGAATTCTGTGGCTATGACATTTGAACCAAAGTCATAAACTACAAAAATATCCCAAGCACTAACATGATTCTAATTGTCTAACTGGATATAGTGCAGATACTTACAGGAGAGCCAGTACAGTATTTGTAAGAGAAATAAAGACATATCAGCCTATGAGGAATGACATCACTGAAGAATGAGCAGGAAAGAGGTTTTCTTGACTGGTCATGTATTGTGCAGATCTGACACTGTGGCATTGCCCAAAGAGTGAAAGTGAGGTTTGATTCAAGAGTGAGACTCTTAAAAGCAAGGATACTGCATGCTAATTAAGAGGCAGTTGAATTTGAGTTTGCCAGCACAGAATCCGTAAAGGTAATTCTAGCCTAATTATAGCTCTCTTGTTAAGGACTTGGGCCAAAAGAACAAAAACTCTATCTCCTCAACTAAAATTTGCATTTCCCTGTGATTACTTCTCTTCTGCTCTAAGTCTTGTCCATTTGGCTCATCTTACCTCGGGGTCAGAGATTTTATATCTTTTCACTATGATCTGGGCTCACAGCCCAATGCTACTGCATTGCAGAATTAGTAAAGACATGATGCAGCAATATTCCTGAATTTCTTTGGATGTGGAAGTACCTGTCACTGCTGCCAATCTTCTGAAAGCCATCCAGATAAAACTGAGAGGCCCATGGCTTTTCAGAAAAAGCTTTTAAGAAGCCACAATGATGATACTAAAATGGCCATCTTGACACTTTATGTCCCATTGTTATTTTCTAGCTAGCATCTAGAACACTGCAAAATTCACTGATTGTGCAAAGACTGAACAAACATTCACTCTGCTACTTACCTCTACAATTCCAAGCATTACCTCCTGTGCTCAGCACACATCACTTCCAGAAACAACTGTAGGAATTAGCTGAGAAGTGGAAATATCAGGATCTGTATTACAGTGGAAGCACAGAGCAATTTCAGAAGGAAGGAAGACACCTAACCCACATTCCCCTTGCCTCCACCCCAGCCTGTCAGCTCCTGGATAAGTAGACAGAATGAGAGTGGCACTACCCTTAGCAAAGGGAAAGAGAGAAGCTGCTAATCTGAAAACCCGCGCAAAGGAATATGGTGGCCACGTGCTGATTCTGTATACACAACATATTGAGGCACAAGGAATTAGAGAAAGGCCCACTCCTCTCTGCTTAACTCACCAGCACTGAACTTGCCTCAGGAAAATGATGCCGCTGCTGTTCTGCCTCACCAGCCTCAGACGACTGTCTTGACCAGTGACAACTCCAGAAGCAGTGGTCAAGTCAGAGCAGCATTTCATTAGCAACCACCTTAACAGGAGAGCAGCACATTTCAACTGCACCTTTCTTTTTTTCTTCTTCTTCATATCAGGGATTGCTGCAGATGGCAATAATCCAATCTTTAAAGCCCCTTATTGTGAATATGCTACAAAGCAGCATAGCTTTATCCAGGATGTCTCAGGTCTGAATTAAGTAAGCCACTTACCTCTCCTAATGCTTCTGCAACAACTCATAATTTTGATTAATGACTTGCTCTGCAACAAATGCCCCTTACACACCACCTTCACCAGCAGTCCCCTCAGTCCCCTTACAGCTCTCTGGTAAATGCTTTGAACAATTCTCATGTTCAGGACTCAGGGGAGCCATTTCACCTGTTCAGAGAATAAAGCAACACCAGGCAAAACTCAAGACACTACTGTACACTAATCCAAGTGCAACTGGAACAGCTATTGTGGATAAAGTGTGTGATGCCCTTCCTGGTGGAAAAGAAAGGCAGATCTAAAAATCCCACCCATCCTCCCCTCCCATTCCTTTTGGACTTGGTGCTAAGGAAGGAGCAGAAGGAGAAAAACCACAAAGTGCTCCAGGACTCCAGGAAGAAAAATCTGGCACTGTAAAAAATTTACTCACAAGACAGATGCTAAAAACTAAGCAAATAATAAAGCTCACAGCTAAGCTGCCAAAGCTCCTCCCTCTGCTACCCACTTTCATTAGGAATGGTTTACATAAAAATATCTTATTAGTAAACTTACACATCAAAAAGACAATTGACTCAGAAGACTCACTTCTTGGGTGGCTAGGGCTGCTCTACAGTTGATAATTTCTGATTGAACAGCTCTCTGAAAGTATGATCTTCAAACCAACACCTAAGGTAATGGGAATTAAGTACCTGCAAAACGCAATTATTTCCTCTCAAGGCTATAAGGGTATTCCACACTCTGTCCTGATTTTGGACAGCTGAGCCTACACACTTGTGTGAGGTGAATTCCGCCCTCTGTGCAGCTCAGCTGATGGGCAGTTTCTCTTAACCTAATCACCCACTATCCACCATCAAATCTAATGATCTCTTTTCCAATGAAGAATGGACAGACAACTAACTCAGACTCACTGCAGAACCCCTCCTAAGACACCAGGCTTTTTACACCCAGGTAATTTGCCTTCAGGCTTCACAAAGATAATTGAGGCTCAGTATGGGTCCTGAAAAATCTTCTCCATTACATTAAATCTATCTCTTTCTTCAAAGGGGGAAGAGAGAAAAGAGCAAACTACAAAGAAAGAGGAAAAAAACTGAAAAGGAAATTATCAGTGACTTGGAAAAAAAAGACAAAATTGAGCAGGCAAGTTCTGGATGCAAGAAGAAAAAAGGAGATGCATCCAGAACACGTGAAGGAGATGCAAAATGGAAGACAGACTACAACTCTGTGGATACACAGGTCCTGAAAACCTATTTACGTAAACCATGAGAAGCTCAAACACAGGTGTTCAAATCTAATTATTCCTGCTTTATAACCCTAAAGCTTAGTTTGGGAAGATGTCAAAAAATAAAGGCAACAATAGCATAAAATAATAAAAATAGTTGTCACTTGTTTTTCTCTTTAAATCATTAAAAGGTTTTTGCCTGCTTTGTCAGTAACATAATCTAGGAAATCCCAAATCTTACTGTGTTTTGGCCTAACAAAAAAAAAAAAAAAAAAAGCAAACAAGAACATACCACTTCCTAAACCTGTCAAGTCTTGACAACTACTCTCCTGCACAGCAAAAGAAAAAACCACAAAACTTTCATTTTTACATCATCCCAGTCAACAAGAAATTAAAACAAAGAAAGAAAATTAGGATTTAGGATACACATATCTTGCATAAAAATGAAGTTAACCCATTGATCACCAATCCTATGGACAAAAGGGAGCCATTCCAGATTCTGTTAAGCAGAAACAATTACACTGATCCCAAACAACCCATGCATGTATATGCTGAAATAAAAATAACAGCAAATGATTTGTCTAAAAAAAGCAGTAATATTTAGAACATCAGTGATATCCCAGATTTAGATGAACTGAAATTATTAGAAGCAATTAAGAGAGGAAAAAATCTATTTAGTCTTCAGTGTATTCTCTCTTCGATTTTTAATGATAATTAATAAGATCTCCATATTTAAAAAAAAAAAAGGAGGAAGAGCAAGTTCTGAGATGGGTCCAAGTGCATCAGGCCCATGCTGCTATCTGTGGTTTCTCCCCTGCTCTGACGCATTTCCAGGAGGACACTGGAGGAATTCTCTGTAGCAATCTTTATCCAAGCAATATTTTGGCATAAATCCAAAGCATTTGTTTTAAAACAGAAGACCAGCAGACTGGATCAGCAACAGACCCACAGAAAGTCCATAAAGCATAATTTTCTTTCAAGGGCAGATCAGGAACGGCATACAATTGAGATTACGTTGCACAAAAAAGACTCAAAAAAAATCCCTCAAACCAGCAGAACGGATAAATGAATGCTTTGACAAATCAGCACAGACACACACACAGCTCTCGTTTGCTTGCTCTCATAAGCAGCATTTGTTGCAAGAGCAAAATATTACAAAAAAATACAAAAAAAACAAGCCCCACCAAGCCAGGAAAGGGAATTAATGCATTTGTTTCATTTAAAGCACTCCCAGGGATAACAGTAGCACTTACATGCCAGACTTAGAAGAACAAACACTGCAAGAGAAACACTAACTGTGAAACGGAGATGGGTCACTAAGCTGGGTTCTCTTACTTGCGGCAAGCTGACACATTTCCTTCCGTCTGCCTGTCCAGACTTGTCAGCATTCGGCTTGGAAGTGGATGAAAAACCTATAGCCATGTTGATAAGGTAAAGTGTACTTCAGAGAGCACCTCCTCCTATATCAGCCCAAAGGGAGAACCCCACCACCCAGCAAGAGGTGCCCACCCCCCAGCAAGGGACTGGTGACAAGGTGTCACTAACCAGTGACAGGAAGGAGGAGCCCAACAGAGCACAAATAAACACTCAGGATGAAGCACAAATAAACACTCTTTACTGAAGAGTAAACAGTGTCAGAGGTACCAAAGAAACATTCCCTCTTAAATTTACCAAATTTTCTCATCCAATTAAAAGGCAAGGACAAATCTCTGCCTCTGTCCAAGAGAGACTGACTAGTACAGTCAGACTAAACTGAAAGATTATGAGAAAAAGAGTCTTGCATGATGACTGCCACACAATTTTCTTAAGCTTGCAGATCTGTAAAGATAGCTCAGAAGAGAAACTGTCTTTCAAGAACTACTGTGGCACAAATGGCACTGCTTTGTCTCCACTTCCATTTCCCTGCCCAGCTGTTGACAATACAACCAGTACACTGGAAGCCAAAAAGAAGCAAACTGCTTTAGTACTGGGAGGATCTCATATTCTGAAATCATCTGATGTGCTTAAACTATTAGGTGGAAATTAAAACAAATAAACACACACCAATAACAACAAAACAAAACAGCATCACAAAAAACACCAGAACAACACCAAAACTTCACAAATCAACCAACCAGATACAAAAACCCAACTCCCTCCCAGCCCTCACCCTGGGTTGAGTAATGATATTTCTACCATTTTGAGACTTAATTGTGACTACAATAATGTAATTTAGACAAACTTTATTAGTTTGGATTTGCCAGACATCTTTCTCAAAGACATTTATATTTGCTGTCTCACCAGCATTATTAAATTGATCATTTTGAGATAAACATGGTAGCTTCACATGAAGATACTTCATTCACGACCAGAGCTGGCATGTGCTGCTCAGCATCATTAAACTGATACCTTCAGCTCAGCAACCTCCCTTTAATCACATTAAAGGTACACCAGCTAATGCAAGAAATAGATGCCAGTAATTCAGGCACCTGGAGAAGCACACAGGGGGAGTAGGTGGTAATTACTAACCAATTATATGGATACAATTATTTGGATCTCTCTGCAGACAGGGCACCTTCCAATGACACCCATTTTAGTACTTCTAAATGCATGGCTACATGCTAGAAACCGGAGTGGGAAGAAGGGATCTGTACACACAGAACACAAATCCTAAAAGAACAACCAGCAAGCCCATGGCAACATGAGTTACACGACCCTTAGATGTAGCAGGAGGCATCCTTGAACTGGGGGAGGAGGGAAGGTTTTCAAAGCAGGCAAGAAATATTGCTCCATAAACCAGCACGACAACAGACTACTCTGAGACATCTAAAGGTCACTCTTCTTATAGCTCAAAAGAGCAACCAGAATACAAATAATGACTACCAAACACTTAAATACATTTTATTACTGAAAGCTAAATTTATTATTGAAGGTCAAGATAAAGTTAAAAAGAGCCTGGGTCGTCATCTCTGCACGCAGATCATATTTACACAGCTCAGGGCTCTTGGACCAAGCAGATAATGGCATTACAACACGTACTGGAAAGTGAGCAAACTCACTTTCAGTATGAAAACAAAACCTCCTATGAGTGGTAACTGCCAGGAGAACAGATTATTAACCCTGTAAGATTCCCCCTTAACTCACAGCTATTAATTACATAGGACATATTTTTAAAAGAGACACCTCCAATCAAATAAAAGATGTTTCAGCCAATGCAGCACTGCTTATGTGGATAATCATTTCTTACTGCAAAAAACATTACAGTCATCCATTGATCATCACCACTAAAGCACCAGATTCCTCAAAAGGCAGTTGTTTTTAACTAAGAAAACACACTACGTAGAGTGAAAAGATGGCAAGTACTGCAATTACACTGCTCCAGTACACACATTTTTCAGCTATTGCTCTGGAACGCCCATGTTCTCCATCCTTTTCTCTTCCTCTCATCCTCCTTTTCCATGCCTTTTTATCAAAATAAAAATTAATTTAGACTGGGCTGGCTATTCTTCAAGATGAATCAACATGACATTTCAAAATGAACAGCAGAAAATAAGAGTAACCTATTAAGAGGTAGAAATTTGGAGACAGTAGTACAAGCAAACATACTTAGTATGAGCCTTCAGCTCATGAGGAAGTTTTGCCATCCTCCTCCCAGACCTGTTCAACATACTCTGTGAGGTCTTAGAGGAGTCCCATTGCAGGACTACTCGTTACAAACAGTATAAACTAACATCAAAATACTTAAGCATAGCAATGAAAAAAAGAAAGGAAGGGCGAGAATGCAACTTTCTTTCTTCAAGAGAGGAATAAGGAACAGTATTAATGCAGTATCTATAAGCACATACACTCCACATAGCTCAGCCTAAGCATTATTCTAACAGTACCCAAGGAGAGAGCTGGAGGTCTATTTTGCTGTATTTACTTTTTATTGGTAGATTTTTGTTTGTTAACTGGCAAATTGGACATTGCCATATAAGCAGTAATTTAAAAGAAGGTGAAAAGAATTCTACAAAATTCAAGATACTTGCAGACAAATACCTCTTGTCAAAACTAAAAAATAACAGCAATACTTGAATTAAAGAGAAAATAACATAGAAAAAAAAAGTCTTCATCAGGCCTCCATTTTCCATCCAAGTAGACAAAGCTATCTTCCTGAAACATTTGTACAGAAAACTATTCAAGGAGAGTCTTCATACACGTAGTAAAAAAATGCAACACTGAACACTGTGCACCTACTTTTCTTCTTTAAATATCAAGACCATTCATTAACCCCAAACAATGCAATTCTTTCAAAAACACGGGTTGTTCAGAGACTTTTTGTCCAAAATTATTTAATGCTTTAACAAGAAAGTGTGACTTCTGACCAATGTTCTTTCCATGTTCCAAGTTAATAGGAAACTTTCCGTCAAGTCAGGAGTGTTCCTGATCGAGCTCCTGTCCTTCTCCACCTGATAAAGTGCAGGCTCATTTCCTTGAACATCCACCCTAAGCCAAGTACAAGGGTAAAAGGGCACTTGTTTATAATTAATTTGTTTAAATTCACATATTTTCTTTCTCCTTTCTCCTGAGTAGAGGTAAGAGCCTTCTGTAAGCTGTGCTAACTTTCCAGCAAGGTTTACCTCAGCCACCGCCAGGACCTCACAGTTGCTGGTACATCACTGCAAACACAGAAGTCTGAGCAACAAACCAGTTATAAGCCCAAGAGTGAAAAAAAAAAAAAATTACAATAAAATATCCAGTACTTTCATAGCCTACCACATTAAAAATTATCTTTCTACCTTTACTGTCGCATGAAAAAAAGAGAAAAAAAAACCCACTCTCTGCCTATCTGCCACTGGGTTTCACAGCGGACATGAATGATTCACATTTTTCCATTCACTGTTTAAAGCATACGAAAAACTTGTCCATACCCTTACCTCTTTCTGTAAAAAGTCAGGTCCTTAAACATCATGTTCCCAACCTCTGCAAATGTCCTGAATCAAGCACAATTACAGATGGCCCTTTCAAGCAAAATTTGTCTGGTGAGTTCAAACTGTCCCAGGTGAACTCAAAACTTCAAGATGAGTCGTTTCTCACATCACATAATGAAGATGAGTATTCAGAAACAGCAGCAGTCTGCTGAACCTAAGTCAAGAAAATGTATTTCAATCTACTATGACCGTGCAGTGTGCTTGAAGTGCTCCACTTTCCTACTCATTGTGAGGAGTATTACAAACAACAAGCAGGTCTAGGGATTTCCAACTCAGCACCACAACCCTCAACTTAATGCAACAAGACAATTCTAAGCTGAATTCCACATAATATGAACATCTACTAAAGATGGTATACTTCTCTTTTCCTAAACTATTTAAATAAGCTTATTCTCATACTTTGTGCTATTATATTTTCATTTGAAATGTTCATCCTTATTCAGGTGGCAAGTTCAACTTCATCCTGCAAAGGATGATGGAAAAGAGGATGGACAGGAAAGAGGAGAGTTCTCATCTTTTAAATTTATTCTGTCAATGCCAGAGGAACCTAAACCCTCACACTGGTATATTCTCTGTTCAATCTGAGCTACTTAAGAAAAACATCAACTATACTGATCTCCTTCTATAAAGAAATATCACAATGGAAAGACACATAGCTAGACTAAAAAGATGTTTCCAAGTACGTTATTTGCACTACACACATCTTCTCTGCTTTCTTTTATTAAAAAGGAAAAAAAACCCACCAACCAAACACAAACAAAACATAAACATTCATATCATCATCTGTATTTGAAGCACATACTATATACATATGTGCTTTTCTGAAATAAAAACAGGTTAAGGGTTTAACTGATAAGTAGACTATCCCAATTCACACCAGGAAATTGTATGCACTGATTTTGGCTGAGGTAGAGTTAATTTTGTTCAGAGTGGCTGGTATGGGGGTGTGTTTTGGATTTCTGCTGAACTCAGGGTTGATAACATAGAGATGTTTTTGTAATTGCTGAGCAGGGCTTACACAGAGCCAAAGTCTTTTCTGCTTTTTGTACTGGCCATGCCAGCAAGGAAGCTGAGGGTGCTTGGGAGGATGGGAGGAGACCCAGTCCGGACAGGTGACCCCAACTGACCAAAGGGCTGTTCCAGAACACGTGACACCATGCTCAGTGTATAAAGCCTCTGAGAAGAAGGAGGAAGGGGGAGACATTTGAAGTGATGGCGTTTGTCTTCCCAAGAAACCATCACATGTGAGAGGGCTCTGCTCCCTTGGAGATGGCTGAGCACTTGCCCGCCCATGGGAGGCATGGAATTCATTCCTTGTTTCGTTTTGCTTGTGTGGCTTTCCTTTCCCTGTAAAACTGCCTTTATCTCAGCCCATGGGTTTTCCAGCTTTTACCCGATTCCCTCCCTATTCCTGGTGCAGGGAGAGTGAGCGAGTGGCTACGTGAGGCTTGCTGGTTGGGGATAAACTCTAAGACTGCACAAGTAATTAAGAAACAAAAAATCCTGCTACTTATACAGCATATCCAGAGTCCTCTCTGTACAAAAACATCAACAGTCAAACTGCAAGGGCTTTCAACAGACAGCAAGGAAGCCATGGTCTCCCCTATCCTGATCCAGCACTGCTGGGAACATGGCTGTGTTGCTGGAAAGAAATGAATGCAAAATATTTTTGTCTGCAGAAATTGCTACAGTCAAAGTAAGACATGTTGCTACGGTGCCTTTACACACTCTAATAATGAAAAGCTTGAAAAGATACTCCCTGGTTACTTCATGACCCACTCAAAACCTAAATTAAGTATTCGTCACTAGCTTAAGCTCACTGCTCAGAACTGTCAAAAAGAAACTTTTGCAAATCTAATTAACAAGCAAATTAGCATTCTCTCAGATCATATCCACAGAGACTTTGTTTTTACACTTGTACTGCAGCTCACTGCTCAACTGCTGACTCAAGCATTAGTATTTAACTTGTGATGCAATACCAAAACCGTTTCTATGCCTATTGCACATGACTGCTTATAAAATTATAAAGAATGTTTACTTCTGCCTGTTCAGAGAGGCATCCTTTCTTCTGCAAGTGTAAAGAAACTCCCAAATGAAGTAAATTTCACTCCTCTTCAGTAACTTTATCAGACAGGAAACCGGTGACGACAAGAATATTACCAGCTCTGATCACGGCTTTCTCAATCTCATCGTACCTGTGGCACTCCAGCCTAGAGCATGTGCCATGTGAAGATTCCAAAGATGATGTAACCCTCACAGCTGTGGGAAAAAAATGACAACTGCATGTTCAAGGCTCAAAATCAAAAAAGCAATCAATTTGGTTTGTGCTTTCAATGCTTTAAAAGCCATAACTTGAGCCAATCTCACAACTGAGGGCCTACACCATGATATTTCAACTCTGAGAACATCAAAATGCTCAACTTTTACATTAAGAACGCCACTCTTTACCTGTTTTGCCTGTCATTCTGCCATGTGATACATTCTATATTCAGTGCACTCATGCAAATACAAACCAAGGCCTCAATCTCATCCCTGGCTCTCACTTGAAGACCCAAGGACCTCCGTAATACCCCATTAGAAGTAAATATGTCTTGGCAAGCACACAAAGGCAGAACCAAATCCTAAGACCATCAATGGCACTCTGAAGGTAGTGAGTTCCTGTGTCTTGGTTCCTATTACTCCTTTGGTTGTCTTCAGGCAACTGCTCAGTTCGATTTTTTGTTGTTTTAGCGTTTTTTGTTGGTGGTTTTTTGTTTGTTTTCTGGGCTTTTCCCCCCAAACTTAAGTATCATTTCTGAGTTCGCTTCCATGTGCAGAGCCCCCTGCTCTGCACACTTTGGCTGCAGGAATCACGTGAACTGGTACTGCCACTGATGCCTCCATATCATAAAAACAAGCTTCCCCTAGAACAGCTCTCCTACTATGAACAATCCACAGGCCTATGTTCCCCACTGATCTACTAAATCTCAGACAAAAGCTGAGGCTCATTATGCCAAGTGCACTTATATCTGATTAACCTTCTTAGGGATCTTTACCTAAGGCATTCTGAATAGTCTTTCTCCCTTTTCGGATTGTCCATCATCCAAGCACCTGGAAAGTCTTTAGAAAGTTGTATTACCAAGCCAAGTTGATATTTTGGCATATTTTATCCCTCTGTATCCTTTAAACAACATACCTTCTTGGATACCCTAAGCATTTACCTAGCCCTGCAATTCTTCCTTTTACAAACCCCTTCTTCCTGTTACTGCCCATCTGTGAACTCAGATTTTGGTTCTCAGCAAGAACCAGGGATAAGAAGCAACACTGTTTATCACCATGGCATTCAAATACATTCCACTTTCCAAAGCAACATCCCATCACCTATTACTTCACACGAATCAATCCATCCTGCTTTGGACAACACTGAGATTTTTACTGTGACTTCATTTGAAAACAATAAATCATCTGGTAATATAAGAACATAAAACGTTGCTCACTTGCACCCACATTCCACCTGGCAGAATGATACTGAGAAAAGCAGCACTAGGTAGAGCTACTCTCTCATACCCAGTGCATGGTGATAACTGACAAAAGCCGAAGTGAAATAGAAAGCCAGATGTACATTTTTCTCAAGAGCTACTGATCCACATTCTCACTGAAGTCATCACGTTCCATAATTGAAAGACCCTAAAAAAGCCCCAAACACCTAAGAACATGTAGGAGTTCTCTTTCTAGCCATGTGTCAATCTTAGCACTACCAAATTGACAGCTCTGAAGGTTTGGGGGTTTTTTCCCATTTGCTTATTTGATATAGCTGGTTTAAGATAAGGATCAATTTTGGTAACTCCCCCTTAGCTCTGAAATCCTCCACTACAAATCCTCAAACGCACATTTAAAACCAAAACTGTCACACCATAACTAAGAAAATGGATGATTCAGTAGAGGGACCAGTTTTATAGTTAAAAGGCTCTGACTTCTCTAAGGTAGATGTCTTAGAATTGGAAAAAGAAGCTAAAGTTACCCCTGTAACTGATGAATACCCATCCAGCCTGAAAAAGCAGGAATTTATCTCTTACATACTTTTAGTTCAATGAAAAATTTCTGTAGAGCAACAGAGAAAGGGATGAAATAAGCCACCTGGAAAATCCACTTCTTCCACGTGTTTTCAAATTTATTATTGTCTGTACATTAAGTTAGCCAACCTGACCAAATCTTTTTCCATGTCATATTGTAATAAAAATGCATGACATGGAAATAACATTTGTGAAGGTGTAAGACCTAAACATTCTATTAATGCATATCTGATTGTTATAATTCAGCTGCATTCATTTTACCTTTTGTCAACATTTCTTAAAATTTGCCCAGAAATGAGAAGCCACCTGCCTTCATACCATTCAACAACCCTTATTGTTTATTGCTCCCACACAATTCTCTCTTTCCTAGCACAACACTGTTCTACTGCATTTGAAATTTCAGAAGGTATTTTTTAACATGTGCAAGTTCTGCAAAGCTGTTCCTATTCTGTGATGTGTGAGAAGCATTACAAGTCACATGCTTAAGACAGGCAGAAATCCATCACAGGGTAGTGATGAAACACCAAAACCAGCCAGACAGTCAAAACCCTCTTCCCTCAGATGAGAAAGATCCCAAAAGATGGCACAGAGCTCTCACTGAAATAAAGTAATTCCAAAGAAACAAACTTTTTTTTTCCCCAAAATCTCAATACAGACAGTTTTACTTCCACTATCACAGCTTTGCTCAACAGCTAGCGAGAGAAAAAAGAAAACAAAAAAATTACACCATAAAAAAGGATGTCATTCAAAATTTCAAAAACATCATCACAATTGTCAAAAATCATGTCAATTGCACATTTCCACACAGAACAAGAATGAGAAAATTTTGCCCCAGAGCTGTTCATGGGGAAAAGCAAGAGATGTAGGTCATCTTCACTCACAGAAGCCTTAAAGGAAAGAAAAAAAAAAAACCTCCTGCATACTTAGAGCAAAGCAAATAGAAAATGAACAGGACCTATTCTTCCTTCTTTGGGCTGGACAAAGCTGCTCTTGAAAGCCTCGATACCAGCCAAGAGTTCCTAGCAGGTGTAAGAAAGCTCCCCCAACAGTGACACCAGCACCTGAAACCATGCCAATGGCCTCTTCAGCAAGATGTTGCCATCCAGTCCTCAGAGCAGTCACCGAGTCCCTGTTTGTACCAGGAAGGTGCTGTACACACTTACCTGTAATATCAAACACACCAGGGGATGTGACCAAAAAGCCAAAGCCTGCACTACTGCCTCATAAAAACTTGGGCTGCTGGTCGAACAGATGCTCTCAAGGCTGGATCACCACTAACACATACTCAGTCCTGCAAAGCTTGCAGTGCTCTCACCTGAGCCAGGAAGCTGCTCTCACCTATCCACCAATGACTTCAGTTAAAGTGTTACATCCTGCCAGCAGGATTTTGTACCCAACAAAAGGATATGGCAACACGTTCTATACTGTCTGTGGGACAGCAGCTTGAAATAAATGTGCACTGGGACCTTATAATAATGTCCCGTTTTCTCCTACCCAGCCTGGACAAAGTAAGAACAGCCCAGCAGCAGGATGCAAAGTCTCCAAGAGAAGACAGACAGTTTCACTCTTGTATATCTCCTGTTATTACAAAATGAAAAGTGTAAACCAAATTACAAAGTTAAAGAGAGCTGTTCTAGGAGATGCAACAATCTTACATCAGCGCACCTCAGTCCTTCAACACTCAAGCTGTTGGTCACTTAGGACAGATAGTAACAAAAAAAAAAGTACTTTTTGAAACAATCAGTGTTGCAAATACCTCAAAGAAGCTAATACTGTCATGCATTTGTCACAATTTGGGTATTTTGAGTAGTGTACTGTTGCAATCAGCAACACCACCAGCATCAAAAAAGAATCAAGAAGGAAACCAGTAAAGTTAAAAGCTTCTGTATTAAAGCCATGAAGAAATAATTTGTTTTCCACCTACACACATACCCAGAAATTGTACTGTGGACCAACAGAAAATTCCATTTCCCATTACAAAATTCAAGTTACATTCTAGTAACATGTCATAAGAATAGACTTCTATGGTACTAATTATCAGAAAAGCAAGCAAGCAATAGGGGGTAAATTGTGACTTAGATGTACGGTTTCTCATAGCATACTTTATCTGTACTCTTCAAAATCTGTTTATTTTGGACAAATGACACAAGACTTCCTCAGGGCAGGAAGTCCTGCAAGTCAAAGGCCACTGCTGAAACAGTATTTCCACTATTTTGCAATAGGGACTTAAAATCACTTACAAATGAAACTGTTAAGTATCATGAACAGATTTGTCCTTTGGCAATTTAACCACTCGAGAGGGAACCACTGGCTTCTCTTTACATTTTTCAGCTTAGCACATCCTCAGAAACCCAAGTTAATGCCCAGAACCCAGCCACAAAACAGTCAATACCAAAATTTGGGAAGTGAAACACCATGTTCCAGCACCAAAGTTTCCAAACAATCTTATGACAGAACTGAGCATTTCAAAGGGCAAGCACAACATCTGCCCACACTCACCCCCATTCCCTGCACATAAAGCACCACTGAAGTTTCCTGAATGCTAAAAGTGCCACTGAACACTTGCAAAAAGCTATGAATTAGTTAATGCAAGGTTGGTGGATGTGAAACACACTGCTGAATTCCTCTAACAGTAGCACACATCAATACATCCTGAAGGCCTGCTTGCCTTGCACACTTCTGGCAGTTTAGCTCCCCTAAACCAGACCTGAATACCAAGGTTTTTACAGTCACACAGATGGCTGTCCGCTTACCTTCTCAGACCACCCCTGTACCAAGATGCAACAAGATAATGTAGCCTTGTTATTTCAAGGTTGAAAATATCAAGAACTGTATTTTTTTACTCAGCATCCTTCTGTTACCATTTTGAAGCAAAAAGATAAGCACTCTTTTCTCATACTACTGCGAGGTATCAGTACTATCAAGTAGCTGATCCTGAGGCACTGAACTGGAAAGAAACAACTGACTGAACACATGAACCCTTACTTAAACTTTGGTATAGAAATGTTGTAATATATTTTTAAGTGGGTGCTGAAGATACTAAGTCACAGCAGCACCTTGCTTAACTTGCTTCAATTAGATAATCAGCTGGCTAAGAGATTCAGTATGAGCACAAAACCCAAAACATACTGCATTTTTATTCCAAATCTATCCGCCTAAAATTGCCCAACAAACTAGAAAAGTAAATGTGTCCAGTTCTTAGCAAACACATACCAAACTGAAGGATACCATTCACCATCCTCTAATCTACCATCACTGATATTTGAGGGATTCTTCTACCCAAAACACCTTGTTATCAACAGTGTTGAGTATTCCAGAGCTGGCTCCAGTTGAGCTCAACAGACCCACACCACATAGTGAGGAGACACCCACTCACAGCTCAAATGTGCAGCCAAAGTTATATTGCCTGCATTTCCTGACCAGGGCAATGGAGCAAAGGCACAATGCCACGTTAACATGGACACACATTTCCAGGACACAATGCCTGCCTGCCTATAACCTAAAAGCAAAGAAAGGGATTTGGCTGGCTTACTGCCACAGACAAGTTCCACAGCAGGTAAGTTCCTATCTTCAAATGCTGTAAGTCTACCAAGATTGCACAGGATGAGCGAGATACTGCAGAAATGTCAGTTCACGCAGACTGTACAGTTTGTTCACGTAGCCTACTTCAAGATACTGCTAGCTTGTCACCAAAATGTGCCAAGGATGCAATCAAGCTGGCTCTCTGCAGAGCCTGACTGGATCCATAGGAGTCCGTGAGCTCAGGAACATCCTACAGCTGTACAGCCATAACTGGGCATAGAAGCATGCACAGGCATCAACAGAGCTTTGGTGGAGAAAAATAACTTTTGTTTGCTCCAACATGCAAAATCTACCTTTCTTAACAAGAAATCCCCCACGTGTTTTTCACAGTAAAATTTCATGGAAAATTTTCATATGTGGACACGCATGGACCTTGTCACAAACATACACTACTGAGAACCCAAAATTCATTCATTAAAATAAGGCCAGGGCTCACAGGTCGATACAGAAATCTTGCAAGTTATTCTAGTTAGCCAAAAAAATTCAGTTAAACCATTTCTGAAACTATAGGACAAAATAAATACGTCTTATCCTCTGCACTTCTTCCCTAAGTGTTTCCCTATGCAGGCACACGCAGGCACGTCTAGAAATTATAGTCCTAATCTTTCAAGGTGAACACAACACAGGGTTTCAGCACGAAGCACTACTGCCTGGGCTCTATGCAAACCTCTCCCTTTGCGTGGATCACCTTCCAGAACTGAAGGGCGAAAACCACGCTGAAGACAAGGAGCAGGTACCTCAGCACCCCTGCAAATTCCCCCAACACCATGCTCAGAATCCTCCGGGAGCCACAACCCCCCTGTCCCAGGGGACAAACCTGTCAGGTACTATAACTTCAATGTGCCTGCTGCACCGCGGGGTCGACAGCTCGAGGCTTCCGCCAAAATTAGTACTCGCATGAAAAATCAAAATAAAACGCGGGGAGGGAAAAGCCGACCCGACCCACCGCCTGTGAGCCGCACAGTGCCTGACCCCCCCATACTCCCTGGAGGCCTCCCCAGGGCAGGGGCCGGAGGGCCCCTCCCGCATCCCGCCGGGGCTCCCGCGGGAAAACCGCCCGCCCCAGCCACAACAAAGGCGGCCGGAGCGGCCCAGAGCCCGCGGGGCTCCGCCGCGACCCCCGGGCTTCCCCCGGGCCCCCCTCGCCGCGGCCCCGGCACAGCCCCTGCATTAGAGCCGGAGGGGGGGTGCCCGCGCAGTGACAATGATCGGCCGCCCCCGGCACCTGCGCCACCGCCCCCTCCTCCAGCCCGGCCCGGCCGCTCGGCATCCCCGGGGAGCGGGGCCTGCGGCTGGGACGACCAGGGCCGAGGGGACGCCGGGTCTCCCCGGGCCCGCTGGCGGCGCAACAAAGCGACAGGGCCGGGGGGCGGCGGGCAGCGCCGCCGGGCACTCACCGGGGGGCGGCTGGGTCCCGGCGGTGCCGCTGTGCCAGCCCGCGGAGGGGGCGGCGGGCGGTCCGTCCCTCCTTGCTCTCCTCTCTCCGCTGNAAGCCGGGCTGCGCCGAGGGGGCCGCGGAGGGAGCGGGGCCGCTCCCCGCGGCGGCTGGTGGCCATCTTAGTCCTCCTCCTCCTCGGCGCCGAGTGCCCCCTCCCCGCCCGGCTGCCAGCGCTGCCTCCTCCCTCCGCTCCTCCTCCTCCTCCCTCCCCTCCTCCCCCTGCTCCCGGCTGGCTGCGGTGGCTCTCGCGGCCCGGCGAAGCCGCCCGAGGAGGGCCGGTTGGTCGTGGCAGGCCGCGGGCCCCCTTCTTAGTTCTGGGGCTTTTTACGATTATCTTACTTTTTAGAGCGGTGGGTTTGGCTTCTCCCCGTTCTCTGACGGAAATCCCGCTCCTCTAGCGCTGACCGCCCGTGTCCTCTCCCCTCTGCCCAGCCGCCATCCCCGGCGCCACAGGCCCGAGCAGCTGACACGCGAGGAGAAGCCGTCCCAGGCAGGAGCCTGGATGTGGGATGAGGAAGGGAATGCAGGTTGATGCCGGAGCAAATAAGTCGTCCTTGAGCTGGGCTTGAGGTGCTTTCCCTTTCGCTCTTCGTCAAGCGTGCATTTCGGGAAAGTCCACTGGATATGCCTAGTGCCGACCGCAAAGAGGATTATTTGTGCTGGCCGACCAATCTCGTCTGTATGATCTACAGATATTTAAACAGAAATAGTTACCATTTTCCTACTTAAATCAAAAGTTCCGTAAATTCCTAACAGTCGAAGGTCTCCTTTTTGTCTGCAGGACGAAAGTTTAGCCTTGTGCTGGGCACACAGTGCAGGGAGTCGCTGCAACCCCGAGGCATTCTTCCTCCACTTGGATATTCCTGAGGAGTGGTGCAAAGCAGTGCCCACACGTATGTGACCAGACACCCTTTTGCCTTTTTCCAGTCACTTATAAACTTACCTCCTCTAAGAAATCAGCTGCTAGCAGCTGATCACTCTCTAGCAGTTTTGTTTAGAGTAATTTTTTATTTACAAAATCCCTTCTGAAATCTTCATTGCAAACACAAAATAGCAGTTTGGAGAATCTGGCTGCAGGGGTAAAAGCTGCAATAAACGATGCACAAACCATTGAAGACCTCTATGTTTCATTGGCAAATTATCACAAGCACTAGGAACCAGGATCATTGCCTCTTGCCTGTGCTACAAGGGTTTATTAAAGGAAGCTGTGTACTCTGTTGTGCTTGAGGACAAATGGAGTAAACACCATTTAGCCATCCTTCCTTCTCTGGCCGCTAGCATCAAACATGTAAATCCAAGCAATGTTTCTTCTGGCTGATGTTCTGCTGTTCCACTGCCAGTGGAAATTACCTGGTCCCATTCAGGTGGGAAAAACTCTGCTTAAAACTTGTGAATCTCTTGAGTGAGGCTAGCTCTACTTCAGCTCCTAAAAAACACTCACTGAAGACAAAAGTATAACTCCAAACAAAGAAAGCTTACTTCTCCCAACCGAAAAACAAAATAAGCAAGTACAAGTGTGTAACATCCTTGCCTACACAATACAGTGTTGCCTTAACTTGTTAAAGGCATCGTCAGACATCTTAAATTCACTGTATGGACAGACGCAACATCTAGCCCAACCCAGGAGAACAGTCTAGGCTATAGCTTGGGTTGAAATGGGGCCAACTGTCCCTTTGCAATACCTGTATTTTTTTCTGTGCAGGACAATCATTGAAGAACAGGCACCAAGATAGAAATCATGTACAGTATATCAGCCATAGTCCTGTCACAACAACTGTAGTATGATCAGTGGCGAAAGCTCTTAAGACAGTTGGTATTCTTGTGTCTCTCAAAAAAACCCCTTAAATTTTATTCCATGTGTATCTTGTTTTGCCCCTCCTAGTTAAATACTTACTTTCAACTACTTTTTAGACACAGAGCATTGTAACAACTTCCTCCCCACCATTCTTTGGAGCCACCTACTCCCACGTCACATGCTAAAACATGTAATTGTCATGTCTGCTGCAGAAAGAAAAATTAGGTTTGTCTATGTCTAAGGCCATATAGGAAATGTTGCAAGAATAACAGGGGGAAATGAGGATGGTCAAAACATGAAACTACAGATTTGCTTTCAGGGGATGCCTTTCTGAGGGCACTCACCATGTTTTGTATGCCTCATATAGCAATGTATGCACAGAAGGAAAAGTATGTGTGTGTTGCGTTACATGCTATCACATACCAGACTGAAATAATTTGCCCCTGGAGTGAAGGCTAAGCTCAGGAGTCAGTGGAAAATATGTTTCTGCTACAAAACTGCCAAGGTCTCTATCTCAGTCCATTCAAAGCTAACATCCACTGAATTTTTACAGATGCATTCTCCAGCCATGCCAGTCTAGAAGCAAAACCACAATGAACTCTACTAGGCAGAACTTGGCCCCGTTTGGTGTTTTCATTCTGAACTACAGCAAAGGGAAGCACTGATTCTATCAGCTTGTTCCGACAGTTATTTCACTTAGTGTGCAAGATGCAGCCTGTGAATGGTACATAGCAGTTACACTTCACAAAACAAACAATCTTCTCCCTGTAATTTATGTGTAGGAGGAGGCTTGCATCTTTCTTAGGTAAAGGTTTTGCAGGACCTATCTGAATCAGCTCTACTGAGTAAGAGTCAAAGCTAACAGAGATGGTGCTGTTCCTAATTTGTTATAAGTAGTGGGAAATCAGCAAAATCCCCCAGGATGGCAGTGGGTGTTGCAGGGACAGCTGTATGTTATGCCAGATACACATTTTGCTGCATGCCAAGTTATGCTGCTTTTTTCTTCTTGTGCAGCTAATGCTCGTTGCATTCCTATTTATAGTTCCCATCTTTCGGTCAGTTGTCACAGTTCCAAAATAAATAATGGCAAGCCATGTCATTCCATACTGAGTGATACCACCTTTTTACCTTCTCAGCATCTCTCCTCTCGCAAAGCTCATCACAGGTACCTGCTTGTCTTTCTCAGAGAAGGCTCAAGATAGTAATTACAGTGCTATAGTTAGACAAAAGAAAGTATTTACAGTTAATCTTTCTTCCACTTTGCAAAGCAACTGTGCACAAGGGATTGCATCAATCATTAAAAAACATGGAGATACATTTAAATTTCTTTGCCTCCTTTATAAGAGGGTAAGGTAAAACCAACACAGTTGACTTCCAGTGGTGTAATACCACTCAGATTTCAGGTGAGATGCTCATACACTTCCATTGCATTTATTTCACACATCTTGGGCATAAATCTACATCTGTCCTCTTTGCATATACTAGCGTATGCCAAAGTACAGGCAAATCCAGAACTGGAAAGAAATTTCTACAAAAAAGTGAAATAAAATTGAAGGAATTTAGGCTTTTTTTTAATTAGAATTTTTTTTAACAGAAGAAAATAGCACTGCTCCCCAAATTTACATGGCCTAATGTTTTCATCATACAGGATTCTTACTACTTCTTTTGAGAAGTACTCTTCCCTCCCTCCCTCTTGCTTGTTTACAGATAGTTTTTGGTATTAAATAAGAGGAAGGGTGGGGCTGTGGAGGGTCTAGTGCCCCTGTCCTGTAATACTCATGTTGAATTTGGCTGAAATTTGAAAAATAAAAGAAAAGTAAATTCCCTTGTCACACATGTTCTTCAGAAAAATAATGGCCTGCTTGTCAGAAGTTAAGAAATTATACAATCCCCAAATAGTCTACTGCTGAGCTCATAGCATTTGTAAAGCATTAACACAGTAACCACAGCAGAAACACCAGCAACCTGACGGAGTAACGGTCAAAGAAAGCAGCAGCCAGGGTTACTCCTCCTTTAGCCTCTGGGGCCCAGCAATCCAGCCCCACTTTGGATAAAGAGCCTTTCTTCTGCTGTCTATCAATGTTAGTCACATAGTTCAAATAAATAAACATTTGTATCCCAGTGCTGCAGAATCCAAGTGTAAAGGTAGATGATTTAAGAATACTTGTTACAGATGATCATAATGTGTGGAGGTTTTTTTCTTCTAGGACAAAACCACTGACAAAGCAGCCTTGAAAGCATGAATATGAGGATGAAGGGAAGAAGCAGAACAGAGGATGGTGAGATAAGAGACTTCCCAGCCCACAAAGCTTTAGGCCACATCTGTAAGTGTAAAAAAACCCAGAGCTTGCAGTTTAGTTCTCAGAATCCCTGCTCTGCCTCAGATTATTTGTGCAGAACAGAGTTCTTGCTAGAGAGGTTACAAGTCTAATAGTGTATAACTTGTCATATATAACTTGTATACAACAAAATATTATTCAAGGAATAAAGCATTGACAGAAAAGGACACGCACCAAACATGCTTGTAAACAAGTATTACATTGTGCATGTGTGTGTATGGAGAAGAGCATGTAGTTAAAAAGAATATCAAATAAACTTCATGATACTTAGTATTTAGAGGATATGGAAAATTTAGAGATCAGAGGTCAAATTCTCTAGGTCTAAATTTTAACGTGCCTGTATGCTAATAGTTCTTTATGGACTCTCAGACATGCACAGGCAAAAGGCAACCACAACTTCAAGGGTCTGGATTGTGTTCAGGCCACCTGAATGTGACTCTGCACATCCAGTGAGAGTAGGAAAAAGAAGCAGGTGGCAACAGAGAAGGTGCAGTTCAGCTGAGGTCGTTGTGGCTTACGCAGCCTCAAAGCCTGATGATCCCAGGAGTGAATCCGAGAGGATGAGATCACACTCAGTGAGGGAAAAATGCTGCCATCTGGTGCCTCTGGAGAAGAGAAANTAGGTATCACAACGCTGGGGAAAAAAAAAAAAAAAAAAAAAAAAAAAAAAGGGATTATGTTCATGGTGTGCTCCACTTGCAGTGGTGTCAGTGCTGCTGGGTCAGTCCTGCAAACCTCCAGTTGTGTTTTTGTTACCATTCTGTAAGTCTTACTTTAAAAAAACAGGCTAAAGAAATGCATTTTACAGTGGTTTGCCCAGAAGATGAATATCTTTAAGTATTAATGTAGTGTTTAAGGCAATTTTAAGAAAGATGGTTTCAAATAAAGTCACATCTGAGAATAGCATACACCTTATTTATTTTGATGAAGTTACGCATATTCACACCAAGAGATTGCAAACTGCTCTCCTATATGCAAAATAAATTCTGTATGTATACATTTTACTATTGTATAGCAGAAGAAACTTGAAGTCTGTAGAGTACATGTGAAAAAGAATGAAGAATCCACTCTTTGCTATCAGCTTGAGCGAAGAAGTTTAACAGAACAAGGAATTCAATGCATTTCTTTTGCAGAACTTTGACTTTGACCATCACTGCTCAACCTCTAATGCCCACTATTTTATCCTATGAGCATTGTAGATTATACTGAGTGCATGTCAGAAGCCTCAGAGGAGACAGGACCAGACACTAAACACCACACTTTTATAATTCACCTTTTACATCAGCCTATTTCGGATTGTTGTTGATAGAGCCTCGGAGGATGTGCCAAATATGTACTGAGACACTCCACAGTGTTAGAAGGAGGGAGTGTTATTTTTGTCTAAGATATTTTTGTATTTACAAGCTTTCACAGAAAGCCATAATGGTATCTTGGAGGGACTGAAATTACTGATTAAATTGAACCCCATACATTGCTCTATTTTAGATATGATAAAGATAGCTCTTTCTGGGAACTTAAATTTGTTTATCCCTTGACTAAGGGAAAATCTGAGGGCCATGGGTCAGCTTCCGCTGCAAGTAAACTGAGTAAAGTAGTCCATATACTTTATTTATTTTTAGACACAGCATTTTGGTAACAAAGTGGTCACAAAACCTCAGGAATTAAATTCACTCTTGCACATAAACTAACTCCCACAACACAATCCTATCGATTTCATAGGAAGATACTCTAAAAATCCAGGAACAGCTTCAAACTCATGGAGTAACCCAAGGACCAGAAAGCCTTCCAAAGCATTTATTACACAACTCTGCTGAGCAAAGAGAAGGAACATGTACCATTTAGTTCCTAGCCTTAATGTATCTATAGCCTCTTCATACACATTTTTCCTTAAAAATCCCTTCATATTCATTCAGAGCTAGATCCTTTTATCACTAATGTTGCATTGAAAGAACTTGGAGTTTCTTCCTCTCCAACAGCATTGGAATTGCTTGTGGGTACAGGGAGGTAGTCTGGATTTTTTAGATGTGTACATAGCTTACAGTAGAGGAATAATTTCTTTGACAGTCCCTTGCCCATGAACGAATCAGGCAACTTGAAGCCCTTCTAATATTATTAGCCATGTCATATAAAACTAGGTTTAAGAAACAGCAAAAAAGTTTTGTCAGTGCCTGTGGCAGCCTTGTTAACAGCAACTTCGATTGTCAGTCTCCCTTCAAGTTACAGTCTGGAAAGGACATTTCATTTCACACATAAAAGTGGTTTTGCACAACTTCCATCTCCAAGTAGAGTAACTGAATCACACCAGCAAGGTGATCCAAAGATATTTCTTAGCAGCTCAGCTTTTCACTATTCCCAAAGGAGATGATGAATGTTTTCTGTAGTAGATTTATCGGTGGCTAAGGGCTGCTTCTAAGCAAGCCATGGAAAACATGGCTGGAAAGAGCATGTACCTTGTCAGTGGGTCTGTGTTAACCTTAACCTGGTATACAGGGTCCACATCTCCACTGGATCATTCTTTAGGTGCCTGCCTTTTGAGAGGAGTGGCAAAACACCAGGCTAAAGTAAGTAGGGTTCTTGTTATCCATGGCCCTGAGAAGTGGAATTGTGGTAGAGATAAGCTACAGCCCTGGTGTATACAAGACCCTGGGTAGGGTCTTGAGGATAACAAAACACAGCTCATGGTCTCTAAATTGACTTGCCCAGTGCTTTCCAAATGACTAGATATGTTAACCTCTGGGCTCGGGTTGCCACAATACCATGACATTTCCTTACAAACCCAATTAGTTTCTCTGAATATTTTAGCCATCGGCCTACAGTCATTGCTCAGTGCATTCATGCATTTCAAAACCTCCATTGTAGGGCTAAGAGAAAGATGTAGCATGTCTTAGCTTCTCCTTGATTTATACAGACGGGTGCAGATAATTATCTGTCAGCACCATTGTCCATCTGTGCTGTAACATATGCTCCTTTAAACATGTAAAAATGTCACTTTGCCTTTAGTCATAAGAGGATAGCAGGGACTCCTGGCTTTTTTATGTCATCACTTTAGCCAACCAGCTCTTGCAAAGAAATTTTTTTTGATAGGCAAAACAGATGTTTAACCAGTTCTGGAAGAAGATATGTGCAAATATCCCATAGCAAAACTACCAACAGCTCACTATGTGGGCATCATCTTCCTTACGCTTCTTATTTATATTTTTCATACATAAATGCTACCTAAAAGAATGGGTTCATCTCTCAACTCCCAATTGCCACTCTCAGATGTAGAATGTCAGCTTCTGAAAATGAACCAGACCCCTCAGCTACCCCTTGAAGCAGAAGTGGTTGCAGCTTAATGTAATCTGCTTCTGAAGTTCAAGTCAGCCACATGGTCAATCACACAGGATGGGGTTTGAACACTGCTTTTCCAGATGCACATTCATCCCAACAATGTTTGTGGCTAACACATGCATTTATTTTATTGCTGATGGATAACATGTCTGAGAATAAGACTTGGGTCTGAAAGGCAGCAGTTTCCCTGCATGATTTTAAGCTTGCTTTTTTTTTCCCCCATTAAATTAACCGATCAAAAAGTCCACAAACTAGCTTGCATATTCATTTTAATCCTCTCATCTATTTTCCTCCATCATGTGATCCTTTCTTCCTCAAAACACCCGACAGCTTTGTACATTGTCAGCAGTAAGAAACCAAGTACAAGACCCTCCAGAATTTCATGGACCTTTGACAGAAGACTGTCCTGAGTGTTACTGCACACTTCTGGCTCTGCATGAGCCACCCTGCTTTCTCAAAAATTCAATGAAGACTCCTGGAAAATAGCGTCTTCCTATAAACTCTTCCTGAAAGTATTCCTTCATTTGGAGCACAAATCTTTCCTCTCAACAGATTTGCTCTCTCTCCTCATCATTTCCTCCTGTGCCCTCTGAAGAGATAAACTACAAACCCTACAACTGGCTTTTATTTCCTCATTCAGGCACTGACCAGAAAGGCACGGGGATATTCTCTTGTCAAGTCATCAGCATAAAATGCTGACTGTCACAACTGAGCAAAGAGACAGCAGTTCCTGCAAAATCTGTGTTCTGGGAAGTGGCCAACAGAGCTTGAATAACCTCTCCTAGCTGGTTAGTGGGAGTATCCACTAGTACATCTGAAACATTACATTTTCCAGCAGAGGCTACAGGAAGGAAACCAAGGTAAAGGAGTGATATCTATGAGGAAAATTATGAACATCAATTCAATTGCTTCTAATTATTACAGAGATGGACCTGTGCAGAAAACACTTCAGCTGTTCCTTCTCCCTATCACCTAATGAGAAATCATGCAAGGAGATTTTTCTCTCCCTTTTGAGGGAAAGGCAAAAATGACATTTTTAGGAGAAGAGGACTTCCCTGATTAGCTGTTCTTGCAAAAGCCAAAGAGGTGGAAGGTTATGCTTGCAGTTGCAGTAATTCCATTCTCCAGCATCTTTAAGAGGTGCCAGTCTTTTGGCCACCAAAACCTCAGTTATCCCTTATAAGGAAGTCTTTGATCTAGTTTTTTCTATGGTTTGTGAAAAGTTGCTGGCCTTCAACCTCTGTGATATAGACTCACCAGATTCTTCTCATTTTCTCTCGCCAGAGAATCACCCTCAGATACAGTCTTCTTATTCTCCTCACCTGGGAATCACAGCTGGTTCTCAACCATACTTATTGCAGGTTTGCAGAGAAGACCCCTATGAAGTGGTCTTCAGTTCAGATTCTACTAGCACAATGACTGAAAGGGAAGAATGAAGCAAATTTAAATAAATACTAGGACTAAAGCAGAAAGCAACATCCTGTGTTCACAGCAGAATTTGTGCTAAGAACAGAATTTGTGGTAGACTCACAGTATTGGATTAATTTAAGGGACTTTAACTTCTATATGCAATCTTAAACAGGACATACTAATTGGGGAAAAAAATCAATATTATGTTAAGTTACATGATTTGTCTTTTCCCCATGACTTCTCTAAAGACAAGAAAACCCAAAAAACTCAAATTATATTGGCTCATATGACTGACTCCTAGTACTTGAAAATCACATTTCTGTGACAACTTTCCAGCAGTAAAAAAGCTTCTAAATTCAAGGTGAGATTGCTTAGTCATCAGGACTTGGTATAGTTGTACCTGCTGTCAGGGATTGTGTTACATGACCCATGATTGCCATTCTATTCCTACTGCTCTGTCGCAAAAACTGCCCAGCAGAATTCCTAAAATTGAAAGGTGACTCAATCTCCCTATCCAGAAATAACGTTGGTATTTTTTGCATGAGTATAAGCTCTAGCTTGCAGTGTGATGATAAAATCCTTCCTGAGACACCCAGGGAAGATCACTACCATGTAGGAGTTTCCATCACTGTTCCTAGAGGCTTACTGAGCAATTCACATGCTTCCCACGTACCACATTTCCACCATCTGCAGCTTCCACGTGGTTTCCAGATGTCCTATTACCACCAGCAGCCGTTTGTGATGCAGCCTCCAGAGCAGGGCTTTCTCACCGTTTCCAGGGCAGTGCAACATGGCCACACAGTAGCCCCAGCTTACCAAAATACCATCTCTAGCCTACACAGCATACTAGCACGTTCTCACCACCAACCAGAAGGCAAAACTCAGGCCAGATTCACCTTGTCTTCATTGCACAAAGTGATTCAGAGCAAGAGGGATTGTGTCCAACAGGCTGCAGAGGGGCTTTTTTTGAAGGTGGATTGCAGGGGATGAGAGCTGCTTGCAAGAGACAGGTGCCAGGAAAGGGACAGAGCTTTTGAGGGATGGGAGTGTTTTCTAAGTTGAGGCAAAAAAATGGAGATGGCCTGAAGAATATAATTTGTATGCTTGAACAGGTCCAACCAGGCTGGCCAGCTTCAGTCAGGAAATGCTGTGTGCTCCTTCCTGATCATGGAGACAGATCTCAGAGCTGGCTATCTTTGCCCAACTGCTTTCATTTCAGGTCATCTCAATCCATATAGAAAACCCTTCATGTGCTTCCTCTGTTATTCCCCTTCCAAAATACAGAAAAGCCCTTTTTTTTTTCCTGCCTTTTTTTTGCTCAATGTGCAGATGAGAAGCAGAAGTGGCCAATTCAGAAAGATGATTCAGATTCAGATTCAAAATTCCAGAAGACATTTGCATGCTCTTGTGAAAAATATGTGGCACCTCAGTAGATGACTTGATTTTCAAGTTGTTGCACCTAGACGGAGTCATAAGGTAGAAACTCACTTAGTGTTTAAAATAGCTAATTCTGGCAAAGTGTCATCTTTCCCTCAGGTCTGGGGAGTTTGGTCTGTGAATACAGCTAATTTAGGCATTATGCTGTATTCTCTTGACTGGGTGAGTGCTGGATCAGGTGCTTGTGGCTCTGTGGGACCACCAGGTGGCTGCACTCTGCAAGGCCATCCTCAGTGCCAAGGACTGCAGGCTTGCCTTCAGGATGGCTGGAACATGAGAATGGTACCCTCAGCACCTAACACCCAAAAAATACCCATTTTCAAGCTTCTGGCTCTGCTTTGAGATGTTTTTTTACAATACCTTGCAGAGGAGATGCCTGGCACAATCCATGTTTCACAGCTAAGCAGGTGCATCCTACAGGACAGCTTGAGGTTGCAGGCAGTGTGAGAGGGGAGGGAATCAGTATCTTCTCTGAAACTGCAAGTAGCTTCTTCTGGGGGCAGGCACACAAACAAACTTCCTCCTCTCCTCTCTTACTGTGCTTGTCAAATCAGACAGTGTTCAAAAAAACTAGTCTGGTTTTGTGGAAGCAAGGGGTGTTCTCTAAAGACATTGGGAGCAGGTAAAGCATCTAGTTTGGTCTTTTTGTCTAAAGGAGACAGGTTTCATTTGAACTACCAAAATATATTCTAATTTTTTAGTCTAGGACAAAAGTACTGTTTTTCAAAATACTGCATTCAGCTGTCAGTCTCTTAGAATCTATGTGAATGTGCTTGATTTCCAGGTTTCTCCTCAGAGGTCTTGCTGTAGAGATTTCTGCTTTAGGGTTTTGCATGTGTTTTTTAAAATAAAAACAATTAACCCCCCCCCAACCAGCCATCTTTACAGCATATCTGAAAAGGCAAATATAAAATAACCTGTTTACTGATGGCTAGATAGAGAACAAAGCTGAATGGTGAGAAGATTGATCTATAATGCATTTTCCCGAAGAACAATCACTGAAAGAAGAATGTAAGAACCAGGCTTAAGCAATGGAGAAGTTGCACATCATTTAATAATAATAATAAAATGTTGCTGTATTAATCCTCGGTAGAACAGTAATTTAGTCCATCTCCACTCTAGAAGTACACTAAACTACAGTCTGAGCAAATGTAATATTATTCACCCAACTGCGTTCTCACTTAGGTCAGGTTTAATTAAGACTTGTCTTAATTCAAACAGTAATATCACATTCCTGATAAAGAGCAAGTTAAACCTCCCCTAGTGTTGAACACCATCATGTTCCCAAGAGTTTCAGTGTTAGTTCAAGTTAATTATGTTTAAATTATTTCCTTTAGTGAGCCGATGTAAAGATCATCATCTGACCCCTTAGAACAGGAGCAGCGAATTAAAAGCTTTCCGCCACTGCCAGCAAAGGCTGCCTTACCACTGCACCCTCGTGGTGGTTTGCCCACTTTGAATTTTAACACTGAAGAGTTACATCACGTAAAAATCATTGCTCAGTTACGCTGCTTGGCTTCTTACCTCTTAAGATTCTTCCAGGGAGGTTTTCAAATTTCTCCCCTTCCAAATATCTTTGTCTGGCAGTGGCATGGAAACAAAAATCACTCAGCATAAATGCTCACCTGTAGAAGTTCTCGAGCATGGGAGTTTGTCAATCGGAAGCTGTTTTTGTCTTACAGCACAGCTAAAGACAGGTAACTTCCAGGGAAGGCAGTTATGAAAAACTCGGTGTTTCTTGGGCAGCATTCCTTTTTGATTGTTTTTTAATGAGCCCTTAAACAGGGAAGGGGCAGGAATGAAAGAGACTGGACAAAATTGCTCTCAATTAAATCTGTTTTACAAGTTTTTGAAGTTTTTAGCCCAAGGATGTCCAGATTATCGGACAACTGGGACCTTTTTCACTTACTGGGAGTATAGAGATGCTCTGGCCACAAAACCAAACCAAACAACCATGAACCGTAAGAATTCGTTTGTACTTAGTGTTATCAGTGGCTTGAATAAATCATCCTTGGGCTGAAGACAAGACAAATCTCTGCACAAATTAAAAACCAATCATGAAGTACACAAAGAGACCTTGTCTGATGCTGACAAATGCTTTCTTCTGACCTTTTGTGGTAAATTTCTACACTGTAAATAAATAAAAAATTACTAAAGGCTTTCTACTAGAGATTTACACTTTGTGATCCGGTGGCTAGGGATGATGGCACCTGCAGCAGACACGCCATTCTTTTGTCCTGCTGTACATGGGTTTTCACAAAAAAAAGCTAAAAAGCAGCAGAAATCTACAAGCTGTTCTTTCTGTCTTACAATCTCTGTTCAAAAAGAGTGGCATTATATTTGCTGCATACCAGATGAATAAACATGATAACCTCAATGCGGACAAATTGTTTAAGAGAAGGCAAGAGGCAAATACTATGTTGTCTTCTAGCCAAAGCTTCAGAGGACTTTGTACTTGGTTTAGAAATAAGGTCAAATACACCAACGCCTTCAGACTAGCACTCTTTTCAATGCCACCCTAGCAGGGAGCTCAAAGTCCCATCCAACCTGGCCTTGAATGCTTCCAGACATGGGAAATTTAAAGTCATTCCTCCTTTTTCTATCACTACGTGCCACTGTAAAAAATCCCTCTTCATCTCTCTTGTAGCTCTTTTAGATACTGGAAGGCTGCTAGAAGGCCTCCTCAGAGCCTTCTCTTTTCCATAATGAACAACACCAACTCTTTCAGCCTGTTTTCATAGGAGAGGTGCTCCAGCCCTCTGATAACATCTGTGACATGCTCTAGACTCCCTCCAACCATTCCATGTTGGGGACACAGTACTCAAGGTGAGGTCTTAGGAGAACAGAGTAGAGAGAGAGAATCACCTCTCTGT
The DNA here is from genome assembly GCA_013396875.1 of Vireo altiloquus. Taxonomy (NCBI): domain Eukaryota; kingdom Metazoa; phylum Chordata; class Aves; order Passeriformes; family Vireonidae; genus Vireo; species Vireo altiloquus. The sequence goes on from VZRF01012157.1 coordinate 430,292, forward strand.
ACCTGCTTCCTGTGTTGCTTTTCAGGCAGCCCAGGACACATTTGGCTTTCTGGGCTGCAGGTGCACATTTCTGGGTCATGTCAAGTTTCTCATCCACCAACTCCCCCAGTTCCTCTCTGCGGGTTGTTCTCAATCCCTCCACTGCCCAGCCTGTACTTGTGCTTGGGATTGCCCTGATCCAGGTGCAGGATCTTGCACTTGGCCTTGTTGGACTTCATAAGGTTCACATGGGCCCATCTCTCAAGACTATCAGGGTCCCTTTGGATGTCATCCTTTCCCTCCATCGTGTCCACAACACCCTACATGTATTGGTATCGTGGGCAAACTTGCTGAGGGTGCACTCAATCCCACTGTCCATGTCACCCACTGAGATTTTAAACAACAACTTTTATAGCTATGCCTTCTTTTTTGCTTTGAACATTAAGTGTTTGTAAACATGTATTTTTGCAATGTGAAATTACTTTGGTCGCATAATGACTATAATTTGTCAGTTTACAACAGAGCAGTCTAAGGTCAAATTTACATACTGCTTTTGAAAGTACATCTGGCATTAGAAGAGCCAAGGATGCTGCAAGCTGAAGAAAAAAACTTCCCCTCACCTCCGTTCACTTTGCCAAGTGGCCTCCCTAGTTTTTGTTTGAAGCTGAAATTGAAGCTAGCTTGGGACTGGTTTGGAAATTCATTTTTCCTGAAGAGAAGAGGGCTGTTCAAGTGTAGGAAAAACTTTAGTAACAAGGTATCAGATAGCTTTGGGCCCGAGTTGAAAACCTAAATTTTTCCTTTCTATTTGCTAACTATGCTTAGCCTTGAAGTACTACTGATTGCATGGGGTGAGGGCAATTTGGCCACTTTGCTCAAGTGCCTGGGTATTAGGAGAAAATCCATCAAGATAAAAAAAATCTTTCAGATCAACATGATAGGTTTTGATTAAGCCTGCTCCAGTTAATATGAAATCTAGAGTTTTATTTAGCCTTTGCTGCATGTTTGGGAAGCCATAATCTCAAAATGCATTTATTTGAAGTCACTTTTGCTCAGACAAACAGAAAGGTTAGGGGGTGTTTAAATACCCAAATCCAGATATGTGTTCCGTAAGATTCCTGCTAACTGATCCTGGTGGTTTTTGACAACACAAATGCCTCCAAGCTTTCAAATTAAAGTTCCCCAGGTTCACCAAATTCTGCTTCTGGGACAACTCAAAAGATGGTCTCTTTCAGCCTGAGGATTAGCCTGCAGATCCATGCTTATCCTGAACACACCAAACTCAGATCATGGCCTTCCACATCCTCCCCTGTAAGGTGCTTGGCATGCAGTATCTGCCAATGACAACTTTCTCCATAAGAGACCAGAAAGACGTTTGCTTCCCAAGACAGAGAGAGCACCGGAAGTTGGCAGGCAAATGCCTTGCCCTTTAGGATAACTAAACATGGAGTTTCCTTCTCAGACAACCTCCGCATTGCAGAATTCTGCTACAAACAGCCACTGTGGGAGACAGGGTCTCATTCTTGATGCAGTACAGAGATGCTCTCTAGAGACAAGAAAGAGACTGGAACCTGAGCTGGCCACTGTTGTACTGTGGAGTAGACAAAGAGGGGTGATGGCTGTATCCCTGCTGTGGTGCTGGGTGTGGAGGGAATGATAGTCCTTGCTTGGTTCTCAAGAGAGAATTTGTTCTCTCTCTTTAGCAGCAGGAGGTACCTCACTATAAATCGCAGTACCAAAAGACACTGTATTCTGACCCGAAACTTAAGGGGCTCTAGGATGTACAGGAAGTTTTCTGCAGCTGACTCTGCCATCTCCCCATTCTGAAGCACCCAATTCTTATTAACATTTTTTAAATTACCTGTTAACCAAGATTATCCTGAAGCCCCCAAACACATCAGGACATCCAGCTTTCTAGTCTCAAATTAGTGTATCTCTGGTGCAACTGGAAGTCTGCTGAGACACAGTGTTGCCCAGTAGGAGCTGTCCTTTATTCCTGTGGCCTCTGCCATGGCTGGCTGTCCCTTGGTATTCTTTCGGTGAAGAAAGTTTCCTAATACCGAAGCTGTATCTCCCCTGGTGTAACTCATCCTATTGCTTGCTGCTTGGGAGAAGAGACTCACGCCCACCTCGCTACACTCTTCTTTCAGATAATTGTAGAGAGTGATAAGGTCTCCCTTACCGCCCAATTCTGCTGCTCGGCAGCCAGGCGCGTCCTCCCGCTGCACCTCCCGCCGCGCCGGGAGCCAGCGGGATGAGGCAGGATGAGAAGGAATACGGCCGGATGCGCGGGCGGCGGGGACCTCTAGTGGCACCGAGGCCCGGCCGGGAGAGGTTTTATGTCCTGCTGCCTCGCGGAAGTACCTGGTGAAATGCTTGTGGAAAAAGTAAAGTCTGTGTCTTTGGACCACTCTGTTCAAAAGAGGGAAAAAACTAATTCAGTGTGAGTTATTGTGACAAAACCGGGTCCACAAAGTGTGGCTGTTTGCAGGTGACACATGCTTATTATTTAGCCAAACACTGTTTAAGTCTTACAAACCGGGATTAAGAAGGGAGATGAAGTGTTAGAGCGGAAAAGGAGAGTCCATTAAAAACGGGTTGTACTCAATCCAACCAAGCCTCACCTTTGTGTCCTGTGTCCAACACTGACATTAAGCAGCTGGCACCAAAAGCATAAGGGCAGAGCCTTCCTTAGGTCACTCCAAGTGCTCTTCTGACTTCATGATTTTCAGCTCATGCTAGGCCACGTACTGGCATTTTCTATGTGCAGACGTGCTCTATACTCATGGGGCTGTGGTGGTGCGGCACAGTGGCTGGCCCTGGGCAGAGGGAGGCTCATATGCCTGTCCTGTCCTGTCCCATGCCATCCTATCCTGTCCACAGCACTCACCTGTCTGAGTCTGTCATGGAGCCACCAAGACCTCCAAGACCATGTCAGGGAGGCAGGAGCTACTCCTTGCCCTCCTGCTGCAGGAGCTCCTTCTTAAGCAGATATAAGAACTGTAAGACACATAGTTCTGGTGCCTGCAGGAGATGTCACCTGCTGAGAGGTAACAAAAATACCCTCTGAAATTTAAAACTGTACTTTTTCTCAGCTTTTTGTGTTTGAACCAATTTTTTGTATGCTCACAACTCGGTTAATTGGGCTAAACTGACAGTTTTATTGAAGAAAAAGTATAACCTATTATATACAAATACATATAAAATACAGTCTATTTGCAGAATATGTGTGGTAAAAATGAACCAGATCTAATCGTAGTGTGTCTGAAGGGGAACCATAGGTTGGTGTCATGAAGCCATGACCAAGACTAGTCTGTCAGCAGGATGGCCTGGGGACAGGCGGATGCCTCAGGCAGTGTCCCTGCATCCATCCCTGCTGTGCCTCCCTGTGTCACTCTCTCAGAGGACCCTGCTGAGGCTCGGAGTGGCCATCTCCAGGACTGGCACTGGGAGCAGGGCACTGCTGCTCCTGCTCCCGTGGGCTGTGGGTGCCAAGGAACACCCTGCACACAACCCTGAGGATCCTCCTGAACAGGGACTGTTGCTGCAGTTGCACTGGGTTGTGAATGGCTGTAGGGGAAGAAGATCTGTCTCCAAGGGGCTGTGAGGGCAGCAGACAAGCTCCTGCCTGCACTCCTGGCACTGAGGGCACTTTCCAGGAAGGAGTGGATGATGCATGGCCAGTGCTTTTGGGTGTGGTGCTGCCAGCCTGCCCTCGCTGGGGTGACGCTCGACTTGGGGACATGGCTGGCTCATCTTTGGTGTCCACGGAACCAGCCAGGGCAGGAGATGTGCTCTGCAGTTTGCTGATAGCCTTTTTTGCTGCTGCTGTCCCCTTATCCTCTTCCTGTTGAAACAGCTCTTGGTCACTGTACTCTTCTGACATATCTTGGGACTCCTGGCTTTTGCTGCTGTCTTCCCATGTCTCTGAGGGCACCGGACATGTGATATCCTCTTCCAGTATCTCATGGGGCCTCTCCTTGTCAATATTGTTTTCCCAGTCCTTGTCCTCCTTGGTCAAGGTTTCTGGCTCACTGGGAACATGGGTTTCAAGCCACTGCAGCACCTTCTGTGTGCTCGAAACAGCCTCCAACCCTTCCAAGCCTGTTGGCAATGGCCGCCCGAGGTTGAGAAATGCATTCCCCTGGCAGGTGAGAAAGGAGAGAGGGGCATTTCTTGAAGAGCTCTTCCTCAGCTTGAGGAAGAACTCTTTTACACTGAGGTGGCAGAGCCCTGGAATAGGCTATCCAGGGAGGTGGTGGAGTCTCCCCCTCTTGAGACATTCCAAAGCCACCTGCTCAAAGTGACCCTACCTTGGCAGGGGGTTGGGCTGGATGATCTCCTGAGATCCCTTCCAATCTTAATATTTGTGATTTTATGTGATTCAGTGATTCTGTTTTTCGTAAAGGTCACCTGGCTACCTCCAGGAAATGCCTGCTGGAGACCTGACAGCAGCAGCTGCTGGGACAGGGTTGTGGAAGATGATGGGGCTGCAGTGATGCAGTGCAGCAGCTGGCTCTGGGCAGAGGGAGGCTCATCCCCCTGTCCTGTCCTGTCCTGTCCTGTCCTGTCCTGTCCTGTCCTGTCCCGTCCCGTCCCGTCCCGTCCCGTCCCGTCCCGTTCCATTCCATTCCATTCCATTCCATTCCATTCTGTCCCATCTTGTTGTGTCCTGTCCTGGGCAGTCAGCTGCCTGGGTCTGCCATGGAGCCACTAAGACCATGTCAGGGAGGCAAACTGCTCCTTGCCCTCCTGCTTCAGGAGCTCTTTCTCCTCTAGGCTGTCCTGCTGCCATGGCAGGATGGCATTCCTCTGTGGAGCCCTGCACTTGGGATGGGCCTGGTCAATTCTCTCCAGCCCTCGCAAAAGTTTTCACTTGCTTGACATGATGGCTGAGGGCTCCCTCCATCTTGTGAGCTCTGTGGGCAGAGGAGAGGTCTGAGTCTGTCCCCATGGAGGGATGAGGCCTGGGCCTGGCTCTCCCGAGGCTTTTGCCTCTGGCTGCCTGTGACAAACCCTTGGGAAGCAAGACCAGGAGGAGGAGTGGGATGGAGGCAGCTGCCTTGGCACAGTGACCCAGTGCCAGCAAGCCCAGCCCCAGCCCGCAGGTAGCTCTGTGCAGCCCTGTCCCATCACCGGCCTGTCCCTCCTGCCCATCCCTCACCTGGCACATCCACTCCAGGCTCAGCAGTCCCTTGTGGATCTGAGAGCTGGCATTCTTTAAATGGTTCTCCATGTCTGTCTTTGGCACCCTCTGCTGCAGAGCTGCCAGGGGCTCCAGGGGAGATGGAGCCTCCTGTGGGAAGGGTTCTTCTCGGAATTGCTGCCCCAGGGCTCTGTGCTCCAGGCCCTGCAGTGTCACAGTGGTCTCTGGGCAGCATGGGGCGCCTCATCACAAAGCCCTGGCAGCAGAGCCCAGACTCCACTGCCAGTCTTCCATGGCAGATAAAAGAAATTATATAAAAACACTTTTTCCCTCAATTCTTATGTTGTAAGCAGATATAAGAGATACAAGACAGAGAGTTCTGATACCTGCAGAAGCTGTCATCTGCTTAGAGGTAATAAAAATACCCTCTGAAATTTGAAGCTGTACTTTATCTCAGCTTTTTCTGTTTGAACCAATTTTTTTATGCACACAACTCATATAAATTGGGTAAATTGACAGTTTAGGTTAAGAAAATCTATTATTTATTTTATAGGTATATGCAACTAAATTTATTTGCAAAGTATTTGTAGTAAAAATGTGAAACAGATCTACTCATAGTGTGTCTGAAGGGGAATCATAGGCTGGTCTCAGAAAGCCATGGCCAAGAGTAGTCTGGCAGCGCGATGGCCAGACTGTCATTGAGCCATCGAGACCTGCATCTGTGTCAGGGATGGAAGCTGCTCCTCCTGCTGCAGGAGTTCTCTTCCAGTGTCTCTTGCTGCCACGGCAGGGTGGCATTTCTCCTCGGAGCCCTGCGCTTGGGACGGGCCCGGCCATTCCACTGTAGCCACTGAGGAGAGTTCTTCTTGCTTGGCAGGGTGCTTGGGTGGTTCCCACCATCCTGAGAGCTCCGTGGAAACAGTGGCAGCCCGTCCCTACTGAAGGATGAGGCCTGGGCCTCGCTCTCCTGAGATGCTGCCTCTGGCTGCCTTTGTCCCACCTCCACGAAGGAAAAGGAGTGGGATGGAGGCAAAAGCCTTGGCACAGTGTCTCCCAGAGTGCCGGCAAGCCCAGCCCCAGCCCCTGGGCAGCTCCGTGTGGCCCCATCCCGCCACCGGGCCTGCCCCTCCTGCCCCGTCCCTCACCTGATGTGTCCAGTCCATGCTTGGCCATCCCTTGTGGATCTGGGAATTGGCATTCTTCAAATGGTTCTCCATGTCTGTCTGACAGACAGACACCCTCTGCTGCAGAGCTGCCAGGAGCTGCAGGGGAGATGCAGCCTCCTGGGGGAAGTGCTCTCCTGAGAGTGGGCACTCCAGGGCTCTGTGCTCCTTCAATCCCCCCACAGCCAGAGCGGGGCCCTGCAGTGTCACAGTGGTCTCTAGGCACGATGTGGCCCCTCATCACAAAACCCTGACCCCACTCCCACTACACATGTTCCATGGAAGATATAAGAAACTACATTAAAACATTATTTTTGGTTTTGAATCACTTTTTTGTATGCATACAACTTGGTTAATTGGGCTAAACTGACAGTTTTATTGAAGAAAAAGTATAACCTATTATATACAAATACATATAAAATACAGTCTATTTGCAGAATATGTGTGGTAAAAATGAACCAGATCTAATCGTAGTGTGTCTGAAGGGGAACCATAGGTTGGTGTCATGAAGCCATGACCAAGACTAGTCTGTCAGCAGGATGGCCTGGGGACAGGCGGATGCCTCAGGCAGTGTCCCTGCATCCATCCCTGCTGTGCCTCCCTGTGTCACTCTCTCAGAGGACCCTGCTGAGGCTCGGAGTGGCCATCTCCAGGACTGGCACTGGGAGCAGGGCACTGCTGCTCCTGCTCCCGTGGGCTGTGGGTGCCAAGGAACACCCTGCACACAACCCCAAGTGACCTCATGATGTGGTTGCCATCACGCCAGGGATGGGGGAAGGAGATCTAAGGGGCTGTGTGGGCAACAAACTCCTGCGGGCACTCCTGGCACTGGAGGCTCTTCCCAGGAAGGAGTGGATGACGCATGGCCAGTGCTTGTGGGTGTGGTGGTGCTGGCCGGGCCTGGGTGTTGCTGCCCATGACAGCTAGGCGAGGCCTGCCCTTGCTGGGGCAACACTTGACTCAGGGATGTGGCTGGCTCATCCTTGGTGTCCATGGGACCAGCTGGGCCAGCAGGCATGCTCTGTAGATTTGCTTCCATTTGAATTTGAAGTCAGAAACTTGTTTTCATGCAGCTGGACATGACACAGCATGGAGTCTGGCAGAACTTGCTTTTCTCCCTGTCCCAGGATAGCCTATGCTTGTATCACAGCTTGTCACATCAGAAACAAGGTCAAAGTATGCAGAGCTACACACACCCTTCAAGTACATACAACCCCCAATGATAAGCCCCAGTTAGGTAAGTAATATAAGCCACTATTGGGCAATTAGAGCCCTGGGTATGTTTTCTTTAGAGGTGTGCATGATAGCTGCCAGATAGCACAAGTATTTAACTTCCTGCAATCAAAGAGCAGGGTCCCAACAGCAGAAGTGAAAACCCAGCCTTTTGCTCTAAAAACTCAAGTTCCTGCTGAGCTGGGGACAACTGGCCCAGTCACTTCACATGGGAGCAGCAACCACTTGAGGAAGCAAACTGATGCTATTGCATCTCATGCAAGTCACCTGGTGGCAATTAAATGGGGCTGAAGCTTTACATCTTGACTTCCCTGTGAGAGTTATGTTGCCTTTACACACTCACTGGCAAAGGGTATATTCATGCTAACAAAATCCTTATAATAACAGTCTTTCTCACTTGTTCCTTTAGTGATCAAAACATGTCTCCGTAATTCATCAAGGAACAAGCATCAGCATTGCTAAGTCAGGGTGCCATAGGTATCCAATGAACAAATCCCAGTGTCTGCAGTACTCAGCTGTACATTAATGGAGGACTTGAAGTGCTGGGCTAATGGATGGACTTGATCATCTCAAGGGTACTTTCCAACCTGAATTTGGTGTGTGTTTATGGGTGTCACATTGCCACCTCTTTCTGGCATCCTGTCAGACACAGGACTCATGTCTAAGTTCATGCAATTTGAAATTGCTGAAGAGGAACTGGATATCCATTTTATAATTGGCAAACTACTTGCAAGAGAAAGGGCAATTGCAACTTAGCTACATGCAGGTAGTAGTACCAGCTGGGCAAAAGGACTGTGCAAGTAACAGTCCCAAACATTATCTGTCTAGCAGGAGAAAACTCACTTCTAGCTTTCACCTTCCTTTCCTCAGGAAAGCTCTCCATGTCTCCACAAGTTTTCTAAACCAAAGAGGTGCCCAGCACATACACAGTTGGCTGATGGTAAGTGTTTAACAGATGTTACAGTCTGTGTAATTTAGAAATAAGATGCATTTCTTATCTGGCTTGTTTGAGACTGCAGGAGGTGAAGGGCTCCAGATCCAAGACTGAAAAGGGAAGGAACAGGAAAGCAGGGAGAGGTAGCTGCCAGCTGCCACTCCATCATCATCACTAAAGCGAATACTGGTAGGTCTGTGTCAGTATTGTCAAAGTGAGCACCTTTAGGAAAAGATGACAAGCTTGCATATCTTTGGACATGAGACACATTGTACAAGTTTCAGCAACAGACAAGAATGGTCTGAAGCCTTGAGGAGCAAAAGATTGGAAAGGAATATAAAGGAATATAAATTCTTGTTAAGAAAACTCCACCCACCGTACATGCTATAGGAAATAAAAGACAGGAGGACTTCTGTCCCAATTTTATTTTTTCTTTTTACAACACCTGCTTCAATGAAAGATTGAAACAGTCAAACTAAACCAGACATTATATGCTCATATCATTTACAATATTTACAGAATATACATTTATCTTTTTTGCTCAGCAGGTAATTATAGCCACTTGGGACAAAAGTGTAAGTGAAAAGAATCACGGTGTAAAAAGTTAAACTTTCCTGTTAATCATGTTGCAATGCTTGAACTAACAGAAGTAGCCAGTGGGGTAAATTCTCTTTATAGTAACCAAGCATAGAGGTCACTTCATAGTGACAGATCCTGCTCAACCATATTTACACCAAGCCTGAACCAGAAGGAAGCTATTACTCTATCTAGAAAATCGATGAGTGAGTTCACAGGCGATCCCATCTTCATTTTAACGTTGAAAAGCAGAATTGTAGTGTTGAGTTTTCTATTGTGCACATAGCAATTTATTTCAAAGTCTCTGTTGTATTAAATACTAAAATATATTTTAACTTCCTTATTGTACATGCTATAAAATTACACTAAAAATTTCAAGTTTCTGAAGTAACAATTACCCTTTTACATATATATTCTCTATATAATTTTTAAATATTTAGATTTTTTTTAATACCCAGGATAATGATAAACTAGCTCCAGTATGGCTGCATTTTATCATAACATCCACCAGAGTCCCATACATAACCAAAGCCTCATCTAAAAGCTAGTTTTGCAGATATTCTACTTTGGTTTCTCTCTCATTTTCTCTTCCCTTCTTTTTAAATCACCTTTCCAAAGGTAGCTGTGCTACCTTTTAACTTCAGGTTATGCCCTATCTCAAGTAAGGGCTGAACTTCAGCCCCCTCCAACCCAGCCAAGTCACAGAGTTACTGATGGACAAGCAGCAAGGTGACATTTTTCACCTTTTGGAGTGTTCCCTCAATACAGTACTGCAATCTCCAGGTCACACATAATTTAATTCTGTCAATACCTGACATCAACAGGAATTACTTTAGATCTGGATTTTGTTGAATGTACAAAGGGGTGCCTTTCCACACACCAGCTGTACAAGCCCAAGTGCAAAACAGAGTGCACAGTGGTCTCAGCTACATGGTGTTCAACAAAAAGCAATTTGAATTTTACAGATACATCTTATTACCCATCCAAGTGATTTTCTCCATGAATGTATCCTCAAGTAGCACCAACCATTTAAATTTTAATCTTTAATATATATACATACATCCTTTAATAATTTATATACACACACATAGATGTGGCATCAGTACGTGGAGAAGCTTATTTACAGTTAGTTGGAAAAATGAAATTTTATCAATTTACAGTTCATGAAAATAAAATTGGCATTTGTGCTTTCTGTTTGTACAGGAGTAATTTTTGTCATTTCAAAAAATGTTCATATTTTTATTTGCATTAAGACAAGTCACATGATGAAAAAAGTTGTAAAACAACTAGGATTGAGAATCATGGAACATTAATTCTCCTCATATACCCCACTAAGTTCTACATAATAGCTGCTTTCTATAAAAATTCTTCATTCAAACCCCTCTGTGGTTACCCAGGCTTGCTTGAGGAACTTCATAATAAATAATAACACACAGCAAAAGAACCACGCATCCTGTCTTGCACTGCGCACATTTATGAGATAAAAGTTTCTGCCTTCACTGAGTAACACACTGATACACACCACTTAAAAACCTCACTTTTTACTTGGGACCTCAAAGTGCATTTAAAAAGAAGGAAATACCCCAATTCTACACAGCAGTTAAGAGGCACAAGGAATAAGGCTTGAATTACTGTCTTCAGACACTGACCTGGCCATGGAAACTAAGGACTTAAGCTTCAGATTCTCCCTGATCTGTTTACTGGGCTGAAGAATTCTGTTTTCTCAGGTAATCTCTACTTCTGGAGGTACACACTTGTTTATGATCTGCAATGTTAACAAAAAAACCCAAAAAAATGAAACCAAACAAACAAAAAAAGGCAGCTCTACAGCCCAAACTGCCCAACCGTGTTTCAATGCCCAGCTGGATTTCCATAAATGTACTTTTCTCTTGAAAGCATGAAATGGTTTCATAACAAAGCTGTTAAATTAAAAACAGAGCTATGTTTAATCTTCATAACAATTAAGTAAATACAGGTAGTCTGATACAGCAAGCTTGAAGTACTTCTTTGACCAGGCTAACAAGTGTTTTCTGGCCAATAGTAATTTCAGCACCAGCCTACATAGAAGTTACTGCCTGCCTGATGTGTTTACACTTCAGTAACCGCTGGAGACCAAAAAAGTATTTGCTAAGATGTACAGTTTTAAATAACTCATTAAAAACTTACAGTGAATTTCATTATTTTTTCTTAAATAAAAAGACTGTCCGGTTGGGTGCTGAAGAAAGACGGCTGCCATCCACCTCAGGAACTAAAATACACAGCATGTGTACCATTACTTTGTAAGCATTTGAATTATTTTAGGAGTAAGAGGACTTTAGTGTCTTAGTAGGAAGTCATAGCATTCACATTCATTTTGGGAAACATTCACCTTTTCCAGACCACAAACTACTCTTCCTTTAGCCAGTATTTATGTGCACTTTTGCAATGTTTTTCCACAGGCTTCTTGTAAATGGAGTTTTCTTCTAGTCCTCTGTTTTGACAAACTACCCTCTTAGAGATGGCTGCAGGATCCCTTTTTCAACAAGGTGAGATTTCAGGGTTTTATACACACTTAACTGTTGTTCAGGCTGAAGTATCAACAGCTGTTTCAGTAACTTGCTGGGATTTGGACCCCTGTCAATGAAAAAAAGCAATTTTTTTTGTAACGACAGCGCTGGAGTCTTTTAGATTTCTTCTTGCTGCCCAAACAATGCCTTCCTTTTTTTGAGGACACCAAATTATGGATTTCTCCCAGTCTATCTCCTCAGGATGCACAGGCCAGCATTACTAGCAAAGCATACTTGTAGCTCAGCATAAATAGAAACTAAAAAGCATTTCTATTTGCTGTCAAATGGGGATATTAAGAAGGCTTATGACAAATAAGATCCCCTGATTCATCCTTTATCACTGTAATCAATGTTTTTTATTAGCAGATCTTCATTTACTATCTGTTGCCTGCCAGATAAGCTATGTACTACTGAACTAAATGGGAAACTGGCCAAGTTAGTAAAGAAAACCACAAATTAAATCAAGATTTTCTAAATAGCAGCCTCATTTTTAGCTAGCCACTTACTTAGCATCTACTTCTTAGATGAACCAAATAGAAGGCAAAGAATCTGTTGCTGATTAGGTATCCAATAATTATTTAGCCATATGCATTTACAAAACTAAGGGCATGTCTTGGTTTGGCTCCTTGACCCACCCCTGCTTCAGAAACTAAAATGTCTGTTATAAGAGAATTGTGATTCCCATGATTTCTCTTGGAAGCTGGTGTGGTTCAGCGAAGACAAGCAGCATTTTTAGGAAGTTGTCTCCTTTCTTTAACCATAGCATTTTCCTCTTAAACAGAAAATCCCAAGCCAAGCAACTGAGAAATACTGAAACTCATGGGAAAACTGCCATCTCACAACCTACTGGCTCTTTAGGAACCACACAGAGAAAGCAGATGCTGCACAACCCTCCTGCCTGAAACCCCATCCTATACCTTTCTGTAATCACTACATTCTAATAAAACTTCTAATAGGCTGCTACAAACAATTTTCTGATATTTTACAGGTACACAGGTTTTCTTCAATAGTAGTCACAGAAACATTAAGGCATAGCTTGAACTTGACAAAAATCCTACGCAGGGACATTGTTTCCTTAATAGTCCTGTATTTGAAATGATTGCATGAATCCTATTTAGCAACCTGCAATCTCTGCTATGCTAACATAACTCCTATGCATTCATTATGGTACAGCTCCTATATATGCTTCAGTAGTTAATATTGTAAAAAATCCATACCTTATGAAACTGGTGATATAGACATGAACAAAAGTGGCCATCAAGTACTGACAATCAAAGCGATCCATTATCCCACCATGCCCAGGGATTGTATCTGCAAAATCCTTTTGGGACAAAGGACAGTGAGGGGAAAGAAGAAAAAAAAAAAAGATGGTCAGTGCTTCCCACAAAACATGGCAACGATGTATCACCTAGCAATAGCACATCAGAAACACCACAGTTTTACTGCACTGAGCCAAAAGTTAGCAAGAGGCTCCTTTGCTAAGGGAGATTTTAACTGCAAAGGTGAGTCAAGGAGTGAGAAGAAAAAGAAGAGAAACAGCAATTTGTCCACAGTATCACACAAGGGTACAGCAGTAGGTCAGGTGCAGGTCTGCCAGTACTAAGAACACTTGTGTGCCTATACATGGTTCATTTTGTAGCAAACCTCTTAAGCTACTGGCTGTCCTTTCTTGCCTCTGCAGAACCTAATTCTCCTCTTTAATACCTTTTTTTGCTTTACCCTCTACTGTAGTTAAAAACCGTAATATGTGCATATTATAGAAATATATCTAACAGAATCAAAAAACACATTGTGAAAAATGATCACTACATAAAAAAAATAAATTTCTGATGCAAACAAAGCTCAATACACTACTTTTGTGTTCCCTATCTTGTCTACAGCACAGCTTTATCAATCAAAATACCTTCGGACATCCTTTCTGTCAGCCACATTCACTTGTGTCCTCTGTAAGTGAAAACCCTGACTTTAGTCAGTCACGTGGGGTGATTGCCAGCTAGTTGAACTAGTCCTGCCCAGTGCTGGTTAGGCATGGAGTGTTTAACCTAACCTACATACTGCCTTCAGCAACAATTCCACAATATCCGTGACTTCCTGACAGTCCTTTGGTCATCACTTTGGGTCCCAGAAGTTTTGAAAATAATCACTTTTTAATATTCTACTCTAAGAATAAGTGCTGCTTTTCAGCAGCATTTTTTTCATCCCAAATTCCTTCTTCACACAGTCTTTTGCTACCTAGCCATACAGGTACAAGAGTGCTGTGGCCAGCAAAGTGCTGGGCAAGCTGCTGGGACCAGCATAGGAGAGAGAGGTAAGTACAAGCACGTGCACAGGAGTTCAAAACAGAGAGGTTTATATGCTTCTGTGCAAAGCACACGCCAGCTTGGTGGACATACAGAACTACAAGAAGCAGCAGGGTAAGAATTACAGCAGTCCTACCAAGACACAAAGAAGGTTGGGAGAAACTTTGGGGCTGCTCTCTTGCCACGCTCCTGCTGTCATTTAGTACCAGCCAGGGACAACACTGCCACAAGCAATAGCGCACACCTCGCAATAAACAGAGGGTAGCAGGTCACATAATTTGCCAATACACACTTCTGTTACAAGGCAGCACTGTATTGGCAAAGGCAGCCAAATATCTCAGGCTTTGGTGAGCCTGACACACCAGCACCTGCCTGTGACACAAATACCACTGGTAAAAAGCAGCCAGCCTCAATCTGAAGGGTAAACCGCTGTCAGCGCTTCTGAGGCATCTACAGATTGCCTTTCATGTCAAGTATAATATCTCACATCTTGCTAGTCTAAACCACTTCTGCAACATGACTTGGAAGAGTAATTATCGACCAAACTATGAAACCAAATTATTCTTTAATTTTCAGCACTGAAGTCACATGCTGACTATGCAAAATTTGAAGAATAACATACACACACATATATCTGATAAAACTAAGTCCTGCTTCAGATACTAGAAACCAGCTCAAACATCATCCCAACTTAGTAGTAACTCCAGCTACTACAATGAACGATTTAAAAAACTCCTAAACCCCATCCCACCAATTTATCTAATCCAAAGAGAAAAACAGCTTACATGATTCATTACACACCTTGATTTTGAAAGCTCTTTTAAATCCACTGGCAAAGAATCCTCCAAATGGCCCAATTAATGAGGCAAATGTTGACAGTGCAAAGCTGTGCATCTGAAATGGGTACATATTCACTGTTTCCTGCAAGAAATATTTTAAAGGGTCAGAGATTACATTTCATGGAACCATTGCTGGTAGTTGTTTTTCACTCAGCATGGAAGTAATGGCACTAACACACAGGATGCTATGTGGTAAAGAGAGTAAAATTCCAATCCTAACAGCAGTTATACACTAGCTGAAAAGAGAATGAAGTTCTACAGGTTTACTTCAGTGTGCCACTAATTTGGGCATAACAAGGTTTTGTCCACTTCCCACAAAAAGAATCCAAAGGCTTTCCTTCAAAAACAGGTCTGCAAAATGCTTAAGTGGCATCCATTTCCAGCACAAAGAGAATACAGGCCACAAGAACACAGACAGGTTCCCTTGGGTGACTCCAGCCATGCATCTCCATCCTCCTTGGGTGACTATGTCCCCCGTATGAGTTATGGAGAGGCCCATGGCATCGATCCTGTTCTTATCCTTCAAGCCCTACCAGCATTCAGATAGCCTTCTAAAATGGTTTGGAAACCCATTTAAGCTGGGAAGCATGATTTAAATTTTAACCAAAGCCTGGGTTTTTTTCCTTACCCATCCCAACGCAGCCTGAAGCAATGGTGGCACAGAGTACTTCTTCATTTGAAAGAGCTCTGAAGGTTCACATTCTGTCACAAATCTGTTGGTTTCACTGTTGTATTCCACAGGGCAGACAAAGTACTGATGTTGAGCCAAAAAATAGGAAAACTGAAAAGCAAAACAAGAACTCCTGAATTAGGCATTTGTAGTTACACTCAAAAATCATGCTTTAATGAATGGCTTTATCAACACAAGTTCAGGGTAATAAAAATCTTTCTAATTTGAAAGAAAGAGACATAGAATGGAGAAAAATCGACCTGTTTAAATTAGAGAATGCCTCAACAAGGCAGACGTTCAATGAGCTTAGTGATGATTTCCCAAATTGTTTTCCTTTTCCTATCTCTCAGAATTATATCTACTGGATGTTTCTGAATTATAAAATCCAAAAATGTCATCCACTCATAATGTTTTGCAGTTCATTTGTCTATTAAAATTTGAATATCTCTTCTACTAAGTTTGACTCTTAAGCGTTCTGCTGACCTTGGTGACAAATTACTTATCACAACAACTGCTTCTGCTGGTATTATCATCTGTGCACATCAGAGTAAATTGCTTTTGAGGAGAAGTATCATTATAAAGCATGTAACACAAAAGTACTACTTCATAAAGCATAAATAATGATATTGACAAACTTCAATTTTAAAATAGGGATGCAACTAATAGATAAAACTATTCCAGATACTGTAACAGCAATGGCAAAAAATGGTCAATCGATTCAGGAGAGGTTAAAACCTTGCCTACCTTTTCCAGCTAGTTATGAATTGGCAGAATTCTCTACCCAAAAAGCCATCCTAACTGTTAGGCTTTCAGCAGTTTGAGATAACCAAATTTATCAGTAATTTTATTTCAAGAATATGAAGACTGAAATTATACAAGGGAATTCCCATCCCTGGAAGTGTTCAAGACCAGGTTAGATGGGCTCTGAGCAACCTGGAGTAGTGGAAGGTGCTCCTGTCCATGGCAGGGGGATTGTAATGAGATGATCTTTAAGGTCCCTTCCAAATGCAACCATTCTGTGGTTCTATGAATGTCCTGTGGTTACTTACAATAAATCCAAATATAACAGTGGAAAAGAAGCCTCCAATGAACCCTTCCCAGGTCTTCTTGGGAGACAGCTGGGCACAAAAGAGATAGTGTTAGTCCATCAGTTATGCCACTCCACCCTTTTTTACTCTATTTCTTGACCTTGTTTGTGAAAATTAAGCTCCTATTTGGGTTTTCAAAGGTTTGTGTGAAATACTGAATGTCAGCAGGTGCAGCCACTGAACATGATAAATAGAAGCACCTGTCCCATGCAAGGGAAGAGCCACACTTTGGTTGGTGCCACTGGGCAGTTTGAGGGAACAGAGAGCTCCAATCCCATTTGCTTGTGCTGGTTGGAGCCTGCTGCTGGCCTCTGGCTGGATTTGACCCAGATTAGGCAGCTGAACTCCTTTCAAGCAGAAGATTGAGAAACCTGCACAAGGACATCTCAGCTCTGTTGGAGAACTCTGCAAGCAAGTGCACATTTAGATAGTGCTAGAAACCTGGCTCTGACTCAATCACTGCTGGGGACGCTCCTCAGGAGACACAAGCTTCCTGCAGACAGACTGGATAACTAATACAGCAAATAACTAGAGAGACCAGTGTGCCAAGCTGTTTTCTTCCTCAAATTCTACCACATTTTCAATTTAAGAGCCGTTTAATAACAGAACCAAGTAAATCTCTGAAAGTTAACATGGCAA
The DNA here is from genome assembly GCA_013396875.1 of Vireo altiloquus. Taxonomy (NCBI): domain Eukaryota; kingdom Metazoa; phylum Chordata; class Aves; order Passeriformes; family Vireonidae; genus Vireo; species Vireo altiloquus. Next base: position 447,405 of record VZRF01012157.1, read on the forward strand.
CATCACGAAAATAATTCATGGCTTTCTGAGGTCTTGCATAATCTACCAGAATAGGAAGATTAATGCTTGAACCCTTCTCAGTCAACAAGACCAAATGAGGAACAGGTATATATGACCTAATGGCTTATTTCAAATTACAGCTTCTTTGCAGTAAGCATGCAGCTAAACCTGCATCTGAAATCCAAAAAGAATGCAATTATAAATGATAATGCAATAGGCTTGAACTGTATTATCTGGTAGTGCCAGTACCACACTCACATTAATCCCAGTTTCCCATATACAGGTTTTCAGGAACAGGATAGTCAGCTTGGGCTTTTTTAGCAAAGATGTGACGCATGCAGTACAGTGTAAAGTTTTTTTTTTCCATTAACATATTTTTGAACAAGTAACAAAACTGCTATAAATTGTAAAAGCTTGTTAGCAAGGAAGTGCCTAAGCACCTACCTTAATTAATGGAGTTCTGCCAAAGAAGAATCCAAAAATATAAGCGGTAATGTCATTGCAGATAACACTTGAAATTGGAACTAGAAACCTAGAGAAAGACATTAAAAGTTTCACAGAGAAATACTGACTGAACCTAAACGCAGGACAAAAATTGAAAGAGCAAAATTTCTTTCTGGGAAATTTTTCTGCAGTACTTTGAAGGAACTATGGTTCATAATGTGTTCACCTCGTTCCCCCATGAGCACCACATTTAGCTATACTGGTTTTAGTCTTCAGCCAAAGAAGATCATTGCAGATTCATGTTAGTTCAAGTTAAAGCGTTATTTTGGTACATGAGTTTAAAACATCAACAGGCTGGCTTTTTCCTATAAGGCTTAAAGACTGGTACCACAGATAAGAAGAAATCAACAGATATAAACACGTTAATGTTTTTGGTAGCATCAAAACAAGCAAATTACTTGAAAAGTTTAAATGATAGCTATATTAAAAAAAAACCCTTTTCCTTTCCCCCCCCCTTGTCAGTCTGGAGAAGCTTTTTAAGCGTTCTTCGCATGCAGTCTGCATCTGAAGTTGTTATTCAAGCATATTAAGCTCTATTTTTTTTTCTGCTTTTCAAAGCAGGGATGTATTAATAACCTAAAAGTCAGATTTTTTGATCATCTGCCAAATAGTCCAGCAAGAGTGGCAATAAGAAAGTAGGCTAGCAAAGCAACTAGGTTCAGTTTTTGACACATGAACATAATCACTACAAAAACAATTTGTATATAGAAACTTTGTCAAAGGCTTTGGGCTTTCTTTCTAAGTGTGCCTTGTCTGCAATAATCTCCCCAGATGTACACATATCAGGAAGAGAACATAAAATATTATGTCCTCGGAAAAACACAAACCATCTTCCATGTGCTTCTTCCTTCTTTCCCAACTTGAAATTTACCCTGTCCCTGAAGAAGTGAGGGGTAGGAAAACACACTCGCTCTCTAAGGAGAGGCTTTACAAGTTTAACTGCATTGCCAAAATTTAACATATCACTGGAAACGGGGCACAAAGATTGCCCAACAATAACCAAGATTAAAACTCTTAAAATATTTTAAGTACTCTGAATTTATTTGAATAGGGAAGGCTGCACGGAACGTGGCCAAATTGGAGATTTCAAATTAAATGGTCCAACTTCAATAGCTCTGAGCAACCCGAAGCTCCCAGGTACTTGCAAAAGAATTGCTGGATATTCATCCGCTCAGCAAAATGCTGTGGAAACTATTTGACCTAGTCTGCAATCAATCCTATTCCTTGCAAGTAAATGAAGTGGTTATTCAAAACTATCAGACTTGTGTCTGTCAATCTAGATAAAGAGGTTTCTGCTTCCTCTCCTGTACATGCTTTACCTTTTCACTCCCAATTCCTCCGATTCCCCTTCCAATTAGACATTAATGCTCCTATAATTTGTACTGCTTTAACTGTTCCCACAATTATTTCCTAACCAGATCTATGCAAAAGAACCAACCTTTCAATGCAATAGAGGTACAAATCAGTTTGTTACTGTCCCCTTACCAGATCATGCCTTCAAAGAGATTTTGGATGACAAGATGAGATTGAGTTACAGTGATCAGCAAAGTGACATGAGTCCATGCGAACTGTTAACAATGCAACAACACAACAGTTAGTGAAAACACCGACCCAAACAACTCCATAAATCCTGGTGTGTTAGCTACAGGAGCTGCTGAGCACCTCCCCGGGAAGACCAGTTCTAGTGATAATGCAAGAGATGTGTGCATACAGTATATCACAAGTGAGCTGGCTTTCTGAAGCAAGTTCTGAAACTTCATCAGGTTTCTCCAATACTTACCTCCACCCAGAATTTTTTAACATAGGGTATAACACCTGATTTAATAAGACATACACCTCCAGCATGAAAGCAGCAAAGAAGTTTAAGCAATGTGATATTCTGTATATACATATAACAGATATGTTAGAACCATAACAATAAAATGGCAATGAACTACTCATGAAAGAGTCATGTTACACAGATGTGGATCTCTCTCAGAATACTCTTATGAAACATGAAAATTCTCAGGATTAGCAAAATTAAAGTGTTTGCTTTTCAGGGCATGGTCATTTAAACAAACCTTTACTTCAGTACTACTGTTTGTACTTGGTGTTTAATCTGTAGAGCCGGTGTACAATAAAGTGGTTTCCAAACAGGCTACCAGTAAAGATTCTGCAATAAATTTTATTTTCCAAACACTTTTAAATCAAGGTAGTTTTCTCTTGACACACCAAATTTAAGCACTCTAAATTTCTGGGCCATTTAACACTCAAAATGTCCTACTTCTTTCATTCTCTTATCACCTGTGTTTTCCTATTGCAGCCAGACTCTACTGCCAGATAAGACAACTCAAGAAGGCTGAAGGAGGGGTGGGGAGGTGGTATAAGAAACGACTAAATGTTTCTGAAAATATTACTTGCTGGTTTATTAAAGTAGCTCTGCAGCAAAATTTTTAGTATTTGTACAGTGACATTGGAACACCCTCTAAAACCAAATGCCTACTCTATTAGGAACAGTTTGGTTGGAAAGGACCTTAAAGATCACATAGTTCTAACCCTCTCACCACAGGCAGGGACGCCTTTCACTATACCACATGGGTCAGGGTCCCATCCAGACTGGCTTTGGACACTTCCAGGAATGGGATAGACTGTCCTTTTCTTCCTAAACACTGTGTTGCCACACAGTAGATATATGGCTTCCCTCTGTTTTGTTGCAATTCCTGAGTAGTCACATTTTAATGTTTTCTGGGCAGACACCAAGTCACATGATTGACACAACACATTTTCACTTTCTTTCCAGAATAGGAAAAAGGAAAAAAAAAAATCACAGGAAGTTAATACATTTACATTGTGCCAGTCTGAAGATGAGGAGGGTTTTTTTGCAGATTAGAAGATAAAAGACTATCCCTCCTAGAAAAGTTGCATCTCACTGTCAGGTAAGTTCTACAAACAGAGTAAGTTATTTTGAGTAAAAGGTTTTTTTATGTGCTTATACAAGGCTCAGTTAAGTCCTAGTTTAGAACTGGGGATCTTCAGTGGTGAAGTGTTACCTAAAGTAGGGCAGAAACAGAGGGGTTAACTTCATTCCCAGAGCTTTAGAAAATCTTTAAAGTTGTGCAATGCCCTGATTGCTCAAGTTCTTTCAAGACAGGAGCTGTACTGCATTGCTGTTTCACTGTGATTTCTCATCATTCCTATATAGAAGTGGGAGGTGGGGCACTGTCAGTGGCGTGTTTTGGGTGTTTTATTTGCTCTAGTTTTAACCTGTAATGTTACAAAATTAGTTTTCAACGTGTAAGATACACATAAGAAAAAGGTTCATGCTATAGCTACTATGCTGATTATTAGGTGGACAAATTTGAGAGATGAGAATGCTGGTGTCTTTTAATACATCAATGATCTGTTGAGACACTGCAGAGCAGAAGACCAGAACAGCTGTGAAGCGTCACAGAATAAATATTCCACACAGGGGTTAAGATCAAGTTTCCTTCATGGTACTTCAGTGGGGCCTCTAGAAAGCAACACTCGAGTCACAAGAACCACTTTCCACACAATGCTGAACTGCCTGGCTTCAGATCTGGCAGGGAGATGAATCCCTCTCCTCCAGCAATCTCTTTCATATCAGTCTATTACCAAGGGAAACATATCATGTTGGACACGCACAAGGCCTCACCAAGGACACCTTGTACTGACTGAAAGGCCACATCCCGGCCTTTTATCCTTCTGGGATAGAATAATAATAATAATAACCTTCAAGGTGAACAGACACAGTCCAACACCACTTGATTTCATGTTACTCTCAATTTAAGCATATTTTTCACCCCCCTCTTCCAAAATATTTTATGAGCATATGGACATGACTGTTTCTAACATTCTGTTATTCATGACTGTTTCTGACATTCATAACGTGAATGAACACAGCAAAGTGGGTAATACACACCATGTAAAACTGCAGACGATAATGTTTCTTCACTAAACTCAAAACAAACATGCAGAATCCTGTAAAACAAAGCAAGTGCAGTTTGTACCATCTTATATTCAATGACACTGAACTGTGATATACCAGTAATTCTCTTCCTTTGAAGCAGTTTTTAATCCTTCTGCTGCTAGAAGTGTTGACTTATATTCAGTTAAGTGTACATATAGCATTATTCTCATACAAGATTATGATTTAGTTAACAGAGGTTTAACTAACATCAGTAAAGAACATCCATCTCAGCACATACAGGGTCCCATTGTAGGCATCTATTTTAGCAAAGTTAGCAAAGGAGATCACGTTTAGAAACCACTCAAAAGCCATGTCAACAAACTCTTTTTAAATTATTAAAAGAAATAAATGAAAGGAAAAGACCAGCTTGCCCCTTTTCCCCAGACAGGCATATGGCTGCATGCAATGCAAGTGTGAAGCACAGGTGTTGGAGAATTCAGCTGACCAAAAAGAACTTTCTGGGTGATTAATACAGCACCTTCTCTCCCAGAGCAACTTCCTGAGCCAGTGCAGGTCAGAGGCCCTCAAAAGACCCTGAATCCTGGCGATAGCCCCTAAGTGACCTCATAATCCCAACGCCAAGGGGCTCTGCTATACTCTGCTTCCTCCCTTTGTTTGTGCCTGGCTTGTCTCATCTCTCCTCTCACTGTGTCACAAGACATTATTTAAGTTAGTTTCCTCAAGCCAAAGCTACCTGAAAAAGGTCAAGTTCTGCAAAGCTGGTGTCAAGTTTGTGATCTTAGCACTGAGCAGAATTTTTCTTTGGTTTAAGAAAAAAAAAAACCCATAGCAATAGACAAACTGACAGTTCATCACAAAGATCAGGTTTCTCAGTACACTCTACGAATATTTGTAGCATAGCGGGCCCCTGTCCCTTAAGCCAATCTGAGTATTCAGCTGATTTAATTTTATGCTAAACTGCATTGCTGAAAAAATGTATTTACATGTTCACAAAGCAATACCCCACAAGAGTGCCAGCTTGTGTCTCTTCTTCCTAGAGAAAAGGCTTTTAAAAAGTTTTTCTTTGGACAGGGAGAAAATCTATCCATGAGGTAAGTATCTGAATATCTTCCAGACAAAATTAAGGCTCAGGCATTTTGACTAATCAGTTTAAAAATATATTAGTAAATCCTATTACTGGAGACCTAGGAGAACACTTGCACAATAAAGAATCAACCCAGCACAGCAATTACACACAGAAGTCATCACTACAGCCTGCTAAAATAGCACCAGGTCTTCAGCAATCAAAATTAATGCTTGCCAACCTCTTTTGACACTATTATCTCAACTGTCTCAAGATCATCTCATTGTTTAGGCTGCTTTCTTCTTCTCAGTGAATGCAAAATTTGTACTCATCTTTTCATGGGAGAAATGTAACTGCAAGCATCTCATTTCCTCAAGCATTTAGAGGAAAAAGAAACTGAAAGTGCATAAAGATGAGGAGCAATTATATATTTTTTAAAATTAAATAAGCAAATGCAGCACAAAGTTCTTCCGTTTCTGTGACTTCCTGCACTTACCTGTTAAATAGAGTGCAAAAGATATAAACCTGTGGTAACGAATGAGGAATTGCAGCTGTTCTCTTCTTTGCACGAACGTAGCGAAGTAATCAGCTACAGTCTCTCCGTAAAAGAAGTAGTTCACACACAGCAAAAAGTACCTGCAACATGCAACAGCTAACAGTTATTAAAATAGCACAATATATATAAAATGCAATTCTTAAAAACAAAACAAACAAACAAGGATTTCTTTATAACAAGATAAAAAAACAAGTGATAAAAGTCCAACTGACTTGTCCAAGTTCACAGGTGGAACACAACTACAGAATTCTGTACTGGAGACAGATGTCAAGTTTTATGTCTGCACATGACCCACAAAGCTGTCATTACACCACAATAGGAGAAGAAGATGATTTAGGTTTCACATCCCAGCTTATTGGTGTTCTGGCTTGCTACTCACCAGCTGAGGGATCTAAACCATGGTAAATCATATGAGTGGTAGACTCTGTAACCAATAGTAATGATTTCATGGTAACACTTCACTTGGATGCTTAAGACCTAAAATAAGAGAAATAAAAAACTTTGTAAATCTGCTGCAGTTGTTTCCCACAGGCAGTAAGGAGCACTGCAGCCTGCATTAAGGGGGAGACATTATTCTGAAGTCAAATTCCCCTCAGAAAAGAGCTTCAAAGCAAATCTAAGGAAAACTGAGCTCCATTTAAAACTCTGAAAAATCTCCAAACCACTGTACATGAAGAAAAAAGCTCCCACACTGGGCTAGCTTCAAGAATATACTCGTGAAAGGAAGGCTCCTGACCTTTCTGCAATAAAACAGCAGCAGGTCTGAAGTGCTTCCAGTAGAGAAACTCTCCTATTTCTTTTGGCTAAGTTTTATCTTTATCTTTTCTTTGCATTTAATACAAGAATTATTTTCCAGGCCCAATGCAAAAAACTAGCTGTGCAACACGGCTTGGACACCCAGGCCTTTCACTCACAAGCATCTCATTGAGGGCAATTAGCATTTATGATTAGAGGCAAAGTTGCTCTAACCCAGATGTGAATGTCACACCCTCTCAGGCCTTCAGTTTGTTTTGCTGACCTCACTGCTTCCCTGTGTTGCTGGCCTGAGTCTGGCAGTATGTCCTGTCATGCCTTTGGGCTTCACAGGACACTGCCCCTTCTGTCCAATCCGAGTCTCCAAGCAGATCACCCTACCCAGACATACGGAATGGCCAAACCCAGGCCACGGATAATCCTGTGCAGGAGCAAGAACCTGCCCACGCTGCTGGTGCATGTCAGCACGCAAAGCTTTGCAGCATCCTCTTACCGCCTCCATTCGTCAATACATTTCATCTTGCTCAACATGTGAACACAGATTAAACAGTCTTACACCACCCCAGTGAGTTAATTTTGAAGCTCCCCCATCTTATGCTCTTTCTTCCACTTCAATGCTATAGGCAAGAGCAACATGGCAGGTTTGCACCTTACAGTGGGAAAGGGCACTGGGGTCCAAGCCATGGAAGCCTGTTACCCGAGGAGCCAGCAAATGTAGAACATACTTTCCAACTCTTTAGAGCAGTCTCAGGTCTTGTCCTCCAAACCTTGCTGGATTACTCTTCCTACAAGTCTCTGGGCATTTTCAGTCCCAGTACTGAGATTCAGTTTTGTCGTCACAACTGTTATTTAAATATAAGCTATTTTATTCCAGTGAAATTAAATAATTCATGAACAAGACTAGTCTTTCCCTCCATTCTACTTTTTACGCAGCCTCAAATACCAAGCTCATTAATAGCTCATTTTATTAGAGGACAGATTTTTTGCTTTATGTCTCAAAAGAAGAACTCTATTACCATTCTATACTAACTTTAATTACTTTTTGGTTCCTGTCTTGACAGCTTTGCCCATGATTGCAATCTGACAGTATACTATGGACACACAAAATCACCCTCCAAATCAATTAGTTCCTTTTTGTTCATAATCATCATTCTCAAATGTAACAGACTACTAAAGGAAATATTGTGGGGAAAAAAAAAAATCTCTTTACAGCAACCTGCACTTTAAAAGGGCTTTTTTTGTTGTTTCTTCACACACAAAAAAGAAAATCCTCCATGAATGATACAATGAATTAGTAGTTTGTTATGTCATTCATCTGAAAACAGGAAATATAAACCAGACTAACTGAGCTGTAGAAACTGTAATGCAGACCACAATGCTGGTGAAACAGCATTCCAGTCTTTCAAGACACTAGATTTTATGACCTTTGGAAGAAGGGGCAGGTGACTCAGAATGACTACAAGGATGTTGTGAGGTTATGCAGGAAGTAGAAGGGCCAAAGCCCAATGAGAACTTAATCTGGCTACTGCCATAAAAGACAATAAAAAACACTTTTATAAATACATCAGAGGCAAAAGAAGGGCTAAGGAGAAGCTCCATCCTTCACTGGATGCAGGGAGAAACACAGTGACAAAGAACGAGGAGAAGGCTGAGGCACTTAATGCTTTCTTTGCCTCAGTCTTTGATGGTAAGACCAGCTGTTGAGCTGGAAGACAGGGACAGGGGTTGGTCTCCTCTCCTAAGCAACAAGTGAAAGAAAATGGCCTCAATTTAGATGGGATCGGAGGTTTAGACTGGATATTAAGAAAAATATCTTCACCAAAAGGGCTATCAAGCTTTGGAAGATGCTGTCCAGAGCAGTGGTTCAGTCACCATCCCCGCAGATATTTAAAGGACGTGTAGATGTGGGACTTCGGGACATGGTGGGTTAACAGTTCAACTCAATGATTTTAAAGGTCTTTTCCCAACCTAAATATTTTGAAGAATACAATCCAAAAATTGCCTCACAAGAGGCCAAGAAGGAAATAAATTCACATTTTGACAGTTAAACAAACTTAAGAGAGAGTTTAGCTGGGAAAGATAGCTAAACCATCATTCCACAAAAATACCAGCAATTAAAATGATGCAAAGAAGCAGTAAAGGCTGACCTGCTATGTAGCATGTATGAAGAATATTATAACTATTGTTATTGTTATCCTCATCAGTATTTCACTTCATGACCTAAAAATGCACTTTGTCTGTACCTTAGAAAGGGATCTAGCTCCAGCCTACAGGCCACAATGAAGCCCCCTAGAGAAATATGGAATTAAAGGAGCACATCTGAGGAAAGTCTTTCAGTGCCAGTTGCAGACAGGACCAGGGCTGCCTGCTTCCCTTAGCCTCAAAATTGCACCTTAGTTTTTTATTTTAAATTTTTGCTGCTGTTGGTAGGTCTGGGGTTTTTCTTGAGTTGGTTTTAGTCTGATTTCTGTTTGTTTGCTTTTTAAAACAAACCTCAACAGGCAACAGTAGGTCATACAAACTAATCAATGAAATGGATGATAGTAGTTAAGTTAGGCAACAATGATTCAATTTCTTGGTGTTACTTTAATTCCTAAAAAAAAAAAAAAGTAATTGCAGTATATAAGAAGCCCCTAATCTACAAAGTCCAGTTGTGAATCTGTCAAGTGTTTTTCAGAAGTATTTACATCTACAGAAATAAAAGACAATTGCTCTGAATTGTCTGTGCAGTTTCCTCTCAGCTTAGGCATGATGAATGAAGAGATCAAGTAACTCTTGCAGAAAAGAATGTATTTAAATAAACTTACCAGAAGCATCAGCATAAATGATCCCAGATATATAATCAGAAAAAACCCAGAAATCATAGCTAGGGAGAGAATTCCACGAATCCACCAATTTTTCCATCTATTAAAAAAAAAAAAAAAAAAAGCAAGCAGTTATAGATGAAAATAAATTCCACTTCCTCTGCTAAGTAGAGATTAAACTTTATTAGAAAGAGTGGGAATAGCAGAAATTTTTGTGTTTAATAAATGTATAGCAAGAAACACAGAATCAAGCAATTATCCAACTAAATAGGATGCACAGCAAAAGAAATTAAAGTTAGGCACCTTTCTTCTTTCCCTGTGCTGTCTCAATCCTGCCAAGTGTCATTACAACCCCATATGGAAGCTGCTGTGGAAATATAGGACTCTCAAAAAGCATCATGTAAGCTGCAAGACTGATGGGAGCCCAGCCATGTAAAGGCTGGTATATGGAAGAAAGACTGCCAGGTAAAAAGCAAATTATTCTTTGAGGAGTAATAGACACACAACAAGACCTTGGAACAAGTGATCACCAATTTTTTATAACAGCAAAGTAGTTCTTTTGCCAGGTGGAGGATTATCTATTGAAAGCAGTCTTGTGCTCTTGTGAGCATGGGAACCAGGACAGGAGAATATGTGACAATGGGGGTTGATGGGTCAAACCAGCTATACTCTTTTGTCCTTGTAGACCTCTGCAGCTGCTAGTGGCTACCTAAGGAAAATGGAATAAAAATTTCTATTACCATGGAGTCATAGAATCATTTAAGGTGGAAAAACATCTAAGATCATAGAGTCCAACCGTTAGCCTAGCATGGCCAAGTCCACCGCTAAATCATGTCCCTGACTGCCGCATCTACACGTCTTTTAAATACCTCCAGGGACGGTGACTGCACCAGTTCCCCAGGCAGCTTGTTCCAATGCTTGACCTTTTTCCTAAATTAAACCTCTCCAAAGGTTTAATTCCAAACCTTTTTCCTAAATTAAATTTTCTTAGCACCCAACCTAAACGTCCTTTGGCACAATTTGAGGCCATTTCCTCTAAATGCCCCCTGAACCAACTAATCACAAGTTACTGCTAGACACAAAGCCCCCTACTATAAACCTCAAGACATTCTTTCTAATGTTTTGCTTTGCATCAGTCTTGTGTTTCTTTGCTGCATCAGGATATACACCTGACTCAGGAGACATCTGATTCAGTGTTAGTTTTGAATCTGACTCCAGTTCTAATGTAAACTTCATCTACAATCATTTGATTTTCAAGGATGTGACTCACTGACAGGTTAATGGCAGCTACAGCCATTAATTGGATTTGCCTTAAGTATCAGAATAGAGACAGAACAGGCTTTATCACAACATGTTTTATGTTCCTCTATGATGTGGATACACAGTGGTGTGCAAATCCCTAGTGAGCAAACCTCCTTCAGAGGAATTCAGTTTCCTTTATGAGTAATGTTAAAATACCACATGGTATCTTGGGGGCGTTGGCAAGCACAGCACTGGAAAGACAGCTTCAGTAAGACAAGAAGCTCCAGAATTTAGGAAGCCACCTGGCAAGTTTATTGTATCCTAACTCTCTTCTAGAAAGTTATAGATACTACTTCTTTCAGAGGTCAAATACAAAGAGTATCCATATTTCCGTGAGTTACAGTGCAACCCACTCACATTGCACATGATGACAACAGCTCTGCTGGGATTGTTGGCTACTGAACTGGCAGGTAATTTCAACTCTAGCATTCATAAAGCACCAAGAACTTAATTTTTCACTCAAAGCACCCTTTGTACACCTTTGTGCAAACACTCCAATAAAGAATTTCAAGCACACGAAACAGGAAAGGTTTCACCTGCACCTCTTAGTTGAGGGCTTTGAAGTATCACCATACCCTTTGGAACAAGCCTGATTTGGAGACCTAAGACTTCAACATTTAACACAATGAGAGAACTCTGAAACTAGACACTCCTTGCAGTGTTATGACAATAGAGAATATCACATTCTGCTCACAGCTCATGCAGTTTAGAAACAGGCTTTGTGAAACCTGAAACATTGCATCTGCTTATAACAGAAATGGACAACAGATTAGAAAATGAGCAAGACAAAAAACTCATTTCACAATGCTATTGGAGATATCTGCTGGAGAGCAGTTCTTTTACAAGGATTTGGAAGGTTTTAATTATAATCCAGATTAGAGACCTTTTTTTTGACTTTGCAAGACCTAAGTTGCATCTGAAATACAAGTTGTATATTGCTTGGTTTGTTACACTGAGCAAAAGGCATATATGACACTCATATTCATTTTAGTAGGTAGTTTTTTGGTATCTATCACCTAAATGCTCTTTCATTGCATTAGTGAAAAAAACGTAATGCAGCTTGCTCACCCCAAAAGGGTTTGACTGATCAAGTAAAGGGACTGCATAAAAAATTATACAACAAACTTTTTCCAACAGCCTTCATGAATATGCAGGTCCACACAATTATCCATATACCTATACACATACACATCCCCCCACATTTTCTGGCCATCAAGCTCCTGAGAGGCTGGAGGTAGAAACCTAAGTTTTAAAAGAAACAGCAGGAAAAAAAACAAACAACAATGCTTTAAAAATTATGGACATATCAGCTACGATGTATTTAACTATACAGAAAATTATCGAGAAGTGGCAATGTCAAAAATCTAGCAAACCTCACCTTGAGAATTTACACATCTTTTAATTCATAAACCAATGCCCTCTCAATCTTGGAGGCAGGAAATCAGTTTATTACAACCTCCAGAAATAATCATTCTGTAATTCAAATTCTTTAGCCCGTGTTATCACAATGCTCAGACTCAGTAAATGTTTATGTAAACTGTGTTTACTTAGAACAGCATGCAATGGGAAATTTACAGGTGTATGCAAAAAATATTGCACTGAAGGGACTATCAAAGCATAAATAAATCAATAACATCCAGCAACAATGTATCCTTGAAATTTTCACATCAACCATATGAAATTTAAAACGGCAGTACAATTTGTAAGATTTAAAATGGCAACATAATCTGTATGAATTTTAGCCACCAGCTAAATTAAATTTGAGAGCTCTTTGCTTCACTGTACCTAGCAGACAAGCCTGACAAAGCCCTCTTGAGGATTTCTGGAGTGCTGTCTGTTGGTGGAGGAACATCAGGAATATCTAAATCACTTCTAAGGTCCAACTCGCGAAGTCGTTCTTCCAAATCCACTTCCTATCACAACAAGAAAAATAAAACTATCAGAAAACTCAATGCAACATGAAAGATTATTAGCTATTTTGTCAGAAAACAGTATTTACTGCCAAACATTAATTTAGGAACCGATAATACCTGCACTACCTTCTGAAAGACAACAATGGTGCACTAGAGAAACTGTAGATGTTGTAGGAGACAAATGGATGCCAGTAAATGTTTATAAGAAGGCCTGTACTTGGATGCTGTGACATTACAGGCTGTACTCAAGAAACTTCCCATTCTAGGCATCACTTTTTCATGGATATATGTTTGTAGAAATACTACAGCTGACAGAGAAACTGGAGTTTGTCAGAAATTCCCAAGCCCCTAACACATTCCCTTATCTACATCTCAAACTACCCTTCTGTGGAATATGGGGAAGGTTTAATGTCACATTAAGGAAAAAGAGAAAAAGAAGGAAATGTAATGCATGAAAAAACAGTCCCTTTATACAATGAGAAGAGGTTGCTGGCAGTTTTATACATGGGAGGGCTTGAACCCTCAGGCTTGAAAAGAACTAAGAAGTGACCGAGTGTCCCATGAACATAGTATTAATTAAAATAATTTTCTGTAGGACTGCAACACTATGGTTCTTTCTTCAGTTTTCGCTGAGGACTGCGAGGAAGACATCATCCAGACACACTGTGTGTCCCACCCAAATGCAAAACAGGCACTACATATTTTGGGGACAATGTACAAATTGTCACCAACGCTCAGAGCACAGTCAGGACTGTTATTCCCTAAGTTAAAGCCAGCACTAAGGGTGACTTCACTCGTTCTAATGTTGCAAACACCACAGCTCCAGAGAGTTGGAAAGCTGCACTCAGCCCTGGCACAGCAGTAATGCAGAGAGCAATCTCTAGCACAGTGTCTGGCTCTCCTGAGACCTGAACTTCCTCCTGACCTTCCTGACTCGCCTCACCTTCTTACAATCTCAAACAGCTTCCAGCCTGCCCTGCTGCCTCAAGTTCATCAGTTCTTAACAAGTCTGGGGACTGTTAAGTAACTGTGCTTTAAAACTTTCTTCTCCACTGCTATATGCTATTTCTCCATCTCTTTCTCTTTCCAACTTCCTGATCTCAGTTCTCTCTTCTTTATCTATTTCCATTAATTAGAAAGTTCTGCTTTTCTTTCCTACTTTTCCTTAACAATATTAATTTCTCCCCTTGTGCTGAGTATTTTTGTCACCTTTTCTAAGCCAGTAGAGGTATATCCTCTCTTTCGCCCTCACTACAAAACATCACAGAATTTAGGTGCCTGTAGCCCCAGCCATCCCACCCAAGCCCAGCGCTTATACTCTATTTGTAACTCACGGCTTTTTCCCTGCAGCTGCACTTCAGTGTAACCTCTGTCCCAGTGCCTGGTCTCTGTGCACAACACGATGCAGAAGATAAGGTTTTCCAAAGCTGGTTGCCCAAAGCCAAGGGCTGAGCCCACACCTCGGGGTTGGGCAGAGGTGGCTGTGGTGGCCAGGGGTCAGGAGCTGACCAGGGTGCTGCAAGGAGGCTCCAACCTCAGACCCTCCCCAGGGTCTCCTGGGTCACCGATGTGAGGGAAAACTTTTCACTTAGAAAGTGCTTTTGTCCTTTTAGAACCTGAGACAGTGAGCTGGCACTATACACGTGCACAAGGCAAGTGGGTGCATCTTCTCTTTTTCTAAGTTAGGCCTGGTGTTTCTCATTCACTTGATGTACCACACAGATGCCCAAGATTAAATTCTCCATTTTACACCATTTACTTCTTTCAAAAAGGTGATCAATGTTTCACCAGTCCTTGAAACCCCACAGCTGAATAATTATGAGGCAGACTCTGCCTATAAATAACACAAGTAAAAAGAGCAAATAAGCTGTGGTCCAGACTTCAGAAAGTCTGTAGAACACCTGAAAAAGCACATAAATAAATAAAAAATTACCATGCTTGCAACTCTACTATTCAGAGTTGTGCCTAGGAAATCAACTATAGATGCAATTGGGGGGATCACAGCTCTCTCCCAAAGCCATGTTCCAACTCCTCTGACCTGCTCTGGAGTGCAGCAAGCTGTCTGTACAATCCGAGGAGATGCTACTCACTGCACAGATGACGGGCAGTAATCCTGGCCCTAAGACCATGACTTAGCGTGTTTAATATTAATCCCTGCTTGCAGACAACGGAGATGTTCTCTCTTTTAAGCACTCAGAACTAAGAATATCCCCAAACTTTTTTATTTCATTTTGGTATTGCAGAAAAAAATTGTATTGAAACAATTAAAAAAAACCCAAACCATACTTAGTTTTGTCCCTCTGATATTTAACACAAAACTATGATTTATAAGCACCTCATCATAAGCAATATTTTAAATTTTCTACTTCTAACATCTGAATTCACAAGTGCACAGCTTTTTTCAGAGCCTAAACAGCCTGAAGAAGGAGTCTTTGTTTATCTGATGTGATTTTCAGCAGCTCATGGGAGCTTGGCCAGTGTAACCTGCAAGTTGCATAGAACTTGGTGCATTTTTTTTGTCTTACATTGCTGCAATAACTAATGGGAATCAACACCTCAACTATCTTCAACTTCCCTGTGTAACATACCTCAAAAATTACCACGAATGCTTTATTTTCCAGTTAACTGCTGTAACAGCCACAACAATTTCCTGAATAAGGCATTTAATTTGTAAAGTCAGGAGTCAAAGAGGGCGTTGTTCACTAAAAGCTAGTTAATTGTCTTCTGCATCATTAAGTGCTTAGAACCCCATCACTGGGTGATGTGACTTTCTTGCTAATCATTTTCTAAATTATTTTATGTGATTGATTACAAACATTCCAGTTCATAGCCACAAATAACAACAATCATTATGGAAGGAAACACTAAATTAATCACTATAAAAGCACTCAAAAAAAAAAAAAATTCAAGAGCCTTGCTACTGCAGCTTGACCTTGTAGAGGCAGTTTTGACGTTCAGCACAAACCCAAGCAGCCCTTCCTTCTCCTGCTCTTCAGATTTGAGATCTGGCCAAGCTTCGTACACAGTAACATCAAGGACCTGTGAAGGTCCATGGGAAATGCCATAAGTTTCACACTGTGAGCAGGTATTTACCAGGTTTTCAAAGGTTAATTGAAACCAGCACAGGCTGTAGTGTCCTAAGTGCCTAGGAAACCTTTCAATCCCAACTCCAAATTAAGTGTTTTATCAAAGGTGTTTGGATTGTTTCCTAGAGTTTTCAAACTGCAGGTGACAGAACCTTTTATACACAGAGAGTGTGCCACTCCTGCCTGCTTGATTCACACCCAAAGTGTCTATAACAGGTAGGTAGTTTAAGTTTGCTATTCTCAAAAGACAAGACTTTCATCTTTACTCTAAATCTTCTGAACAAGACCACAAATACTTGGCCATACAAAGGGAGAAACTCAACCAGTCAAGAGCCTGAGCCTCCATACCAGGAATTCAGAACATGTGACATCTCGCCATAAATTAAGATTCCATGTGGATTTCTGCTTGCTGGCTATTTTGCAAGAGCTCACAGAATACAGCCATGTGTCATGGAGAATAAAAATAGACATCTCCATCTTTCATGACCTAAAAGGCCACACACTTCTGAATTGCTGTTTCGTACCACACGCCCTCCACTACAATTAGTACGTGCCAAGTGAACCACACACCAGAATTATTCTGGTTACAAAGGCGCTTGCAACGTTCCTCTAGTAGGGCATTTTTCCAGGACACCATAAGGAATTCCTAAGCAGACAGCAAATATGTTCTTCTTTGAAAATGAAGCATCTCCATGAAGAGCAACTGACAAAATGAAGACACTGTCCAACAATTTATGAGAAAAAGTTAACGAGCAAAAGAACTTAGTTATTGCCATTTTATAAAGTCTAAGTGTTACTCAGAGTTTCTCCTCCATCTTTGATCTTTCTGCAGTCTTTCTCACAAGTTCCATAGAGAAATCTATAGTTCTGTTAGAACACATTGTAGAGTATTTAATTAGGAGTACCTAGATACCTTCCTCTGAAGCCAGGATATCAAAATATCAGAAGATCCTGAATAATGAAACCTTTTTTTCCAAACTGTTAAAGCCTGAAACACAGGTGAGAGACCTGCACATACTGAATCAAAGACTGGAATGCCTACAGACTCTTTGCTCTCTGTATTAGTACTGATTCACCACCATTTCCAAGAAAACAGCAGTTTGGAAACAGTCTGCTGTTATTATTATTACCATGCCTGTAGCAGAGAGCATAGAGGACAGACTTCTCTGTGAAAATTAAAGTGATCCATTTTTGGGGTACTCCAGGAGAAGTAAGCCAAATGAAGTAACTAAGTGATCCACGGCAGACAGGCAGATCCACCACAGGCTATATCGCAATTAGGAATTTCATTTATCTCCCAGCAGGTTTGTGAGGTTTTGGACACCAAACATCCAAGTGCCAAACTGAGCTTCACAGATCTGAGCAACTTATCGGGCAATTGATTCTCTGGAAGGGCTGTCCCATGGAATAGAAAAAGTGTTTTCAATACCACAAGAGAAACAGCATTCAGTGATTCCAAGTCTGTTGTAGCTACAAATAATTAACAGCCAGCAATGCAATATGATCACACTTCCCCCTCCCTGTCCTACTCTGGCAACTCTGTACAGTACAAAGAGGAATAACTGTGTGATTACTTCCAGGATACACTGATTTTTTTGGAAGCATTTGAAATTACTCTGTCTTGCTTTTTAGTAAAGATTGCAAAAATTGAAAATTTTAAAGAATCACGAACACATGCAGATCAGCCTGTAAATCTTTAATTGATTTATACATACTAAGTATCTGAATGCCAAGTCACTCCTCCTTCTCCCAAAGCTCAAAGAGTATTTATGAAGGCACTTTGATCAGACATTCTTAGGAAAAGAGCAGCCAGGGCAAGCAGAAGGAAGTAAGATAGTCACACCTGAAAAATGACTCCAGCATGCTACAGGACAACATAAAAAACCAACAAACTTGTGAAATTGCAGGGCCCTACAGGGCAAAGGCATATTCACAGCAATTTTGCAAAATGTCACCAGCTCAACAAGCTAGTGAACAACTGGAAACAGTAAGACTTGCAGAGCTTGGGCACTTCGAGAAGCTTCACAAAGGATATATCATATTCCTTTATACAAAACCAAGGAATTTAACTTTCCTTTGAAATTATATCAATGTCGAAATAGCTACCAGTTGTTTCCAATTAGTGATAAAAAGGCATGCAAACGAGGAAAAAAAACCCCAACAATTTCACTTAAATTCAGTAGGAAATGAGCGTCTATGGACACAATAAGTGTAACATGAGAAGTACCAGACAGCACTGAAGACAGGGCTCAAAGTAAAATACAGATAAACCTTCAGACATATTTCATGTTTCTTCAACAAACACGAAGAGCTTCTCTACCTGGGCAAAATAAAAAGGTGCACGTTGCCTTAGTATATCTGGAAGGCTTGGTTTGGGCCAATGAGAGCAGAAGCAGCATGAAGCACATACCATCCAAAGAAACAAGTTTTCTCCTTCATCATAAGTGAGGAAGAGGGTGATGTTTCCGAGCTGCATAGTAGAAAGCAGTGCGAACCCACTGAATCATGGCTATCCTGAGTAGTTATCAACCAAAGAACCAGTTTTGGGGCCAAATACAGGATTACCACACCAAATAGGTCATCTCAAAATAGCCAGAGAACAATGCAAGTATTCACTTGTTGTAAAGGCCTGGCAAGAGATAGAGCAGAGTGATAACCATCTAGGAAGCTGTCTAAAGTGACACCTGTGAATCCTGATGACCAGATGCTGCTCATCAAATCACCTACAGCAGACATTACCTGTGTGCTCACGTTCAAAACAGAGTCCCAAACTGTGACCCACTGATTGAAACCTCAGTACAAAATACTGGTTTATCTCTACAGTTACCAATGGCACTAAAGGCAGCTTAATTTCTAAAATCAATCCTTAGTGTCACTTGTGAGCCATGACAAGGGTCACTGGCGCTGGGCACATTGCAGATCACTTGACCAACTCCAGTGGAAACACAGAGGGTCCCACAAACAATCTGTGAGAAAGTCTCTGGTGCAGTGGAAAAGGCTTTCCTTATCTGTTCAAGTGAACACAAATGTATGCACAGTGAAATCCATCTCCTGTAACCAGCATCCTGGCTGCATACACAACACCAGCCTCCTGTCTGCTCAATATCATCTGAAATGGGATCAAACACCAGGCTGTGGAGCAGCTAGAGTAGAACCATAGTAGGCCTATAGGTAAGAACAGCATTTTCCTCTCTGAAAATCACACAGGTAGCAGAGACTTTGAATGGCGAGTATTCTTTGAAGGCAGCTCACTGCACACCTCAGAAATAAACTTCCTCTGCAAAATAAAGCAAACCAGAGCATCTCCCCAGAAAAACTGCCTTTGGAGCACACTGTGACTAGAAATTATGTTTAAAAGTTAATTCTCATCTACAGGGAAATACTCTGCACAGCTATAGTCTAAACACCACCTTTATGTGATCAGAGCTCTCCATGCACAGCGCAACAAATTTGCAAGTTCATTGGCTTCGCGTTAAAGCAACCAAAGCATGGAATAAAAAGTATTGAGTTTCACTTTCCAGTTCCTTGCCACAATGCCTAAGGCAGACTACACACTCTGCAACATCGACATCCATGCAAGTTTAAGCAGTTACTGATTCAAGTAAACACAGACGTACTGCTACCACAATTTAGCAATCAGAAAGCTTTTTTTTAAACTTTATTCCAGTTACCCAAATGGGACCTTCTCTTTCATTTTATTCAGACAATTAGCAACTGTGATGTGGTGATGTGCTTAGCTTTTGTAGAGATAAGCCTTGACTCCACAACAAACAAAAGAACAGCACTGTGGCTGTTTTGCCACTGTAATGAACCTGATGCATAGACTTAGTATGTCGAAAACCTCTTGCCTTAGCAGAAATGTCATACTGTAAGTCCTTTCCAGGCCAGAGGTGAATGCCTATCACTTAACAGGCCATAAAGCAGAAAGAGTTGCTGGGGAAATGCTGACACAGCCTTTAAATGGAGCAGATCACTGTTCTAAGTTAGTTTCCATACTACTGGACCAGTCAAACCACACTGAAGCGTGCTCTTTGCCTGGTCCGGTGTCCCACTTTCATCTGGGATAGAGTTAATTTTCTTCCTAGTAGCTGCTACAGTACTGTGTTTTGGATTTAGCAAGAGAATAATGTTGATAACACACCGATGTGTTGGCTTTGCTGAGCAGTACTTAGCCCAAGTCAAGGACTTTTCTGTTTCCCGTGCTCTGCCAGCAAGGAGGTGCAGAAGAAGCCAGAGAGAAGCATGGCCAGAGCAGCTGATCTGAAACGGCCAAAGGCTATACTAGAGGTATCGGCAAAGGCCGACTGCTGCTCATTGTTGGGCAGGTGGTGGTGAAGCAATTGTATTTTGCACCACTTGAATTTCCTTGGGTTTTACACGCCTTTTTGTCACCTCCCTTTTAATCAACATTACTATTTTATTTCAATTATTAAATATTTCGTATCTCAACCAACGGGTTTTACCTTTTTTCCTGACTCTCCTCCCCGCGGGCGGGGGCTAGTGAGGGGTGCGAGGGAGCGGCAGGGTGCTGCTCAGTAGCCGGCTGGGGTTACACCGCACCATCAGCTCCCTCGTCAAGAGGTGAGCTACGACACGCAGCTACGCCGCTGAGCTTTCGCTGCGGGCCCGGAGAGAGCCCGGCCGCTTCCATTTCGGTCTCGCCACGGGGGAATGGCAGTGGGGCAAAACATGAGTGGGCCCACAACCCCTAACTTGGCACCTGGCCCTCTCCCCACTCCCGCCACCCGAGAGCGCGACCGCGGTACAGCCCGGGAGGGACCGGCAGGGTCCTTGATACCGGGGCCGGGGAGCAGCGCGGAGCGGGACCGGGCCCTGGGGCGGGGCAGCGCTGCCCCCATGCCCCAAAAGCCGCCACCGCCTCCGCGCGTCCTCACCTTGTCGCTACCCGCCTCCGCCGCCTCCTCCTCCTCCTCTTCCTCCTCCTCCTCCTGCTCGGCAGCCGCCCTCCGCCGCCGCCGCGCCGACATCGCGCCGCGGGAGCGCAGCGCTCACCCGGCGGGGAGCGGGCACAGGCGGGGCCGCGATCGGGACGGGGAGGGCTCGGAGGCCGCGCTGCGGAGCCCGCCCGCCGCCTCTCCTTTCTCCTCCTCCCCTCGGAGCCCGGTGCTGTCCCCACTACCGGGGAGGCGGCGCTNACCGCCCCCGGGGGCGGGCAGTGACCGGCCGGGCCCGCCGTGCTCCCGGTCCGTCCGCCCGAGGCCGGATGGCTGCGGCGGTGGGCACCCGCAAAGCCCCGCAACACGGGCGTGGAGCTCCAGGTTGTTCTCTCCTGGGTGCCTGCAGCCCGCCGGTGGAATCCCCAGGGAGGTTTGGGACAGGCAACTCCAGGCAGCCCCAGTATCAGCTCCGTGTCAGCGCCCGTGCCGCAGGCCTCGCGGGCATCTCTGGGTATCTGTTGAGTGCTTTGTTTCCTTCTGGGATGCTCATGGCTGCCTGCTCTATGCCCATTTATAAAGGCAGGTGCGGTGCTTGGCTCGTCTCTGCCCCACCATGCCATGTGCCGAGCGTGGTGCCACCAGCCTGCACAGAAAGGAAACACACCTGCCTAGGAGCTCGCAGTGGAGAAAAGTGCTCTGCAAGGCCAACTCCACGTGCTGAATTCCTGCAGCGTCCTGTTACGGTGCTTGTGCCACTCCCCCGTGTTTGCATGGCTACTCTCAGCCTGGCCATGGCAACAGCTGGCTGCCCGAGAGCATTCCCATAAAGACACTCGGTCTAAATGTCTCTTCAATGTCCACACTGTGTCTTACTGTGCCTGCAAACACAGGGCCAGCACCTCTTGCAAGGCAGTGTTGAGCCACTCCTGCTGTCATTTACATTCCCCATATGGTGACTGGCTTCACCAAGCTTGATTGGTTTTATTTCATTTTTTTAGTTTTATTATATAAACAAGATTATTATTATATCCCTCCAAAAGTATGCATGGCATGTTTTTAATGTAAACGCCATAGTTCAAGAACTGATGCTGTGGGTGGACATGGATTATGACATTAGTAAAACAACTCCAGTCTTGCTGCTAGGAAGTGTGGGCATCCCAGTAGTCTAGAAGAACAGCCATTTCTGTGCAAGGTTTTACCTGTGCACTGTTGAGAGTGTCAGGATGTAGCATGTCTGCAGCATCCCCCAAAAAACTGCAAAAAACTGGTGAGCTAAGAGAAGGGCTGCTGCAGCACAAGGCAAAGCAGAGACCCTACACCAGGCCAGACAGGCCACAGAAGAACAGTTCATGACGTTGGGTCCTTTATGGACAAAGGTGACAGCAGCAGCCCACTGCAGTTCAGTGATTTGGCCATATGACTTGGACTCACTAACACTTCACTCTTGCTAAGTATAATTTTAATGTATTTCTCCATAAGTGAAATATTATGGGGTAAATTGAGTTGGAAAAATTCACCTCTCCTTGCTCAGAGTATGAGAGGGTGGGAAACAGATGCCCAGCACGTCAGAAACCTAAACCATACAGGGTGAGCAGAGGGTACCCCAAAGAATAATGAGGTGTCCTTTCCACTCTCTCTTCTTTCAGTACGTTTCTCCTGTTGAGTTTTCCTTTGTGAGTGTCCCTCCAGCAAAGCTTGCAGAAGAAACCAGTTTCCCTTGCTTCTAGTGCAAGATGTGCACTTACCCTGTTGGCCCTGCACGTGGGAGGAGCTGTCTGGGGGAAAGTATAAACATTTATTTTCTCTGTGCAGAGAGAATAAGAAGTGGTTTTTCTGGCCTCCACAGCTTTGCTACCCATGGTTGCTGCAGCATGGGGAGCAGACATCCAGGCTGTTTCCCCCAGCATGCAGGTCCCACACATGGATCAGTAGCCTGGTTTGGGATTGACACCAACTGCCCTTCCACTGTGGAGCAGCTGGGTCTAGCTGAAGAAGTACATGCCTTGCTACAGCCCTTCCTGGTACACCTGGAGTGAAAAATATAGGGCTGAGAATGACTAGATTTCATTTGCCATAGGAAAAAACCCTTCTGTGGTTGATGATACAGAGACAATGCTTCAATACCTGCATAAAGATCATTAGGCAGATCTTTATATCTCATCCAGAAGATTAGGAACCTCCATTTCTCCTACATCTGTGCTCCATCCTTAACCCAAAAAGTGAAAGGGAAAAGAAGTCATCTAGAAAAGTTCAGAGGAAAAAATTATTTGTTTAGCAAATAGTGTGTTGGAAGAAAGTAGCAATAATGTCAAAGAAGGAAAAGGTGAAGTACTCGATGCATATTAATGAGCAGAAGCAAAGCACGTTCAAGAAGATGACTCAGTGCATTTTGGGAGTAATAAAGACAGCAAGCAATGAACAATTGGTGACAGTGGGGTGAGCGAGTGAACAATCCTCTGGGCAGGGCCACTAGGAGAGAGAAAATTAAAAACAAGGATCAGGCCCCGGCGGAATCCAGCCCTAGCTTCACTCCTCTCTCCCAGACAGGTGTTCCTGCTCCTGTCATGTGCCTTTTCACCCACGGAATGCTCAGAAATGCAAAGAGGGACAGCAAAACCAGCTGTATCACAGCAAAGCATTTCAAGCATCTCCAGCTCAGAGGAAAGAGGCAAGGGGCTCCCGGAAGAGCTGTGGGGCAGGGGGCTTAGGGATGAAGCAGATCATGGGAGTGTGGTTGTCCTGCTTCTCAGCTGCAGCACCTTGCAGCCATAGGAGCCCAGTATCTG
This sequence comes from Vireo altiloquus, assembly GCA_013396875.1. NCBI lineage: Eukaryota > Metazoa > Chordata > Aves > Passeriformes > Vireonidae > Vireo > Vireo altiloquus. The sequence goes on from VZRF01012157.1 coordinate 470,998, forward strand.
GTTAGACTGGTCGGATGGAAATTTTCCAAGTCAACACCCTGTTACTCAGGTTCCTCTGGGGCAAGTAACTACACTGGCTGGAATGTAACATCATTTCTCCAAATGTTGTGACCATGCATGGTTTCACAATGCGTGGCAGAAACTTCCATGTGCTCCCAAGACAGAGGGATTAGCATGTCAGCTGACGACTCTCCTGATATTTAGATATTATCACCTCTCTCAGATGGATTTCTGTATCTTGATGTGTGAGACCTCAGAGGTTTCTGCTGCTTTGTCTTGCCTTTTACTCCCACATGAATTTAATGACTCAAAGCAGCCAGTAAACAGCCCAAACGTCACCGGCAGCACAGGGAAGCCTCTAACAAGCAAATCCCGCACTTCCCCCAGCTGCTCAAAGTTAGGACATATCACCTGCCCTGGCTGAGCTGCCCCCTGCCCTGTGCTCCGGTTACCCACAGCGAGCAAATCCACCTCGCCCGCTGCCGGCTGAGCCCGGAGCTGCCTCTGCTCTGTGCCTCCACCTACGTCGAAAAGGAGGAGTTTTCTGCAGGCAGACGCAAAACTGGAGCCCTGACATTAAAAGAGTTATATAAGCCCTTACACAAGCTGCATCCAGCCTCCCGACAGAAAGGCATCCAGCATGGAGCTGCTGCTATCTCCGCTGAGCAGCAGAAAGCCCCTTGCAAGGCAGAGAGGCAAAGCGGAGCTGCTTCATGGCTGCAGCAGCAGAAGGAAATGGAAAGAACTGGTTCCCTGTCTGCTCAGAGCCTGGGGAACAGAAACTATCTGGCTCAAAATGTGTGTTGGAAAGAATGGCACACCTGCAGTTGTGACACAGGGGATCCCTGTTCCCTATTCCCTATTGCCAGCAGTCTCAGAAACAGAAGTGGTTTGCAGGGTTAGGAGTTTCTTTTTAATGGATTCCTACTAATGCATAGAAGTGAGACAAGTGGAAAATGTCGATGCCTATCGGTCGGCACAGATAGCAGTGTCAGGCCTTGTCAGCAACAGTTCAGTATCCCCTTAAATAATATCAATTATGAACAATACTGTAATGTGTTGCATTCAATCAATTTATAATCTTTTTGCATCCCTAAATCATTTTAAAGAGGATAACCCCAAATCAGTAAGAAGCAGAGGAAACAGTGATACAACAGCCTCAATAAGGCTGCATGATTGCTCTCCAAAGCACAAGGCTAGCTATTAGTACCCTGTGCTCCCCTGACAAAACCAAGAGCTGCAAAATACTGCCTGGTGCTGCCTTGAGACTGTGCACAGGAGCCCAGGTGTTCAGGATATGCTTAAAGCTGAAATTCCAGGTCAGAAGCTTGTTATTACACAACTTATGCACTCTGGGATGAATCCTCCTCCAGCTCTAGGCGCTAGACTCAGATGCCGGAAAAAGAGAAAGCTGCACTGAAATATGGGCTTGTATGAATCAATGCAAGAAGCTGGTTTTCCTCCCTTTAAATGAATACAGCATGAACAATAATACTGGGTTTAACAGAGGTCAAAAGCCAGTGATACTTTGCCATGGCATCCTGAAGAGAGCATACATATCTATATTTTAGTAATTTAAATCCACTGACAGCACTGAATTGTTCTTTTGTGCTTAGTTAATATGTCGTGTAATCTGTTTACATTTGCTAGTCTGGCACAAAAACATCGTAGTCTGTGGCATTTGTGGCCAACTATTTGCTTATTAGTTGTACATTTGAACTTTATAAAATAGGCCACTTGTATGCCAGAAAAAACAAAGCAACAAAACAAACTGACCTCATTATTTCCAAGTTATGCACCAAAGTCTGAGGAACATAATCTAGTGACCGTTGTGAAAGCTCTGCCAGCAGAAACCTTTGCCCTAGGCAGCTGTCACCTTCTGTTTGGTCCAAGTGACTGAGTATTGCACAGCTACTGAGTTATTCTTGATCCTTTATTCCTACCATAATCCCCGGGATGATCTTACTTTTTCCAAAGAAAAAAACCAAAACAGGCTTCATATGTGGTGGGTGCTTGGCAAGCTGCTGCTGTTTTCACATTAGACATTAAATTAATTCTTGAACTTGTTGAGGCTGTCTGAACATGCCATGAATTTGCAACACACTCTTCTTCCTGTGCAATTTCACGTGCACTATATGTTATATTATCCGTGCATATCCTTTCTTTTCATACAAGCCTCTCTTTGGAATACCATAACTTGCAACTCTTCTTTTTGCAAGGAACTGTGGGCGCAGAAAAAGGTGGAGACAAGCCTGATGAGGAAACAGACTTGCTAATGCCAGGGGTAAGGACTATATGTTTACAACTCCAACTGGGAAAGGGGTAAGCACTGGATTGTTTAAAGGGACAAATGGCACCACTCTGTCAAAACACAGGTGGCTGCCAGAGAGAAAAGAGGAGCTGGCTCCATTCTAGACAAGTCCCACAAAATGTAGCACTGGCAGAATCATCTGTCCTCCAACAAATTCAGTCTAAAGTATTTGGAGAAACTAGCTTACCCTCTGTGTGCCTTGGGGAGGACTGAAGAGCAAACCACTCTTCATAAAGTTTCATAAGGTGCTTTAAAAAAGGCCTCACTAGGTACACAATAGCTCCTTCAGGTGACCCCATGCATGGTGGCTCCCCAGCACCTTCAGAGTGGTACCAGCTTGGTGGAGATTCGGGGGTGCTGGGACACCTGATCTCTCACAGGTCAAGGTCAGGACCCAGCAGCCTGCAGCAGGAAGGGCAGGAGGAAGGAAGAGAAGACTGACTGCGTCCTAGACAGCTCCCATTGCTCTGTCTGGCAACACTTTGGCAGGAGAAACTTGGCCAGCAAACTGATTGTGCCCAGTGCCACTTCCCAGTGGTTTCCCTGGAGGTGGAGGCCATTTATGTTAACATATACATGGTCGGCACCAGCCTTAACATGACAACTGTCTGAAACTTACAGCCAGCTGCAAGAGATAATCCCTTTTTGTGATGTCAAGGGAACAGTGTGCGCAAACTTCACTGCCTTCTTCAATCCCAGGTCACTCTGGCTCTTCCTATGTAACTGAGCAGCCCACGGTGCTCTCTGATGGATGGACTCTCAGGGAATGGGCTTTCCTACCACACTATCTGCAATCCCCATTTTATCTTCTGGCAACAGTCATGTATTCCCCCACATGTCAGATATGAGGCTGAGCCCTGGTCCCACCAGTGGGAATTTTGCCATCCTAGGCCGAGGCAAAAGCTGTTTGATGATTTCAGCAATATCTCCCACTCTCAGGTCAGAATAATGCTTCCACAAGAAGTATTTACTGTTTACTTGATTTGTGGTGCAGGGAGCACAGCCTGCATATGTCTCTGCTCTCTGACACTGGATTTGCTCCCCTCCTCTTTTTGTCACTTTCAGTAAATTTTATATAATTTCATTTAATTGAGCTCAAGTATTACCCACTCTATTACATTTCGCTTCATGAGAAAAGTTCATCTAAGGTATGACCAGGCATATCACCATTGATTTTTAGCAGTTTATGAAATATCGCTCTGTTTTGCCAGAAATACCATCTAACTATCTTATCTCAAGGGACAGGAGGAGCATTATGGTACACTCAGAGCGTATTTTATAAGTGGTGAGCAGCCGACAGGATGCAATTAAGACAAGTATTACAGTCACGAGCTGCAAAGGTTGCCCTGTAAAATCTTGGTTTGCTGCCATTTTGTTGTGGCAGTCTTCAGACCGAAATACATCTTGTACTTTACAAAGGTGTTCCTACATATTCACTTAGGTGAATTCTCTGAAACTTACCTTCCAGTGGTAAAGTCATAAAAATACACTAGAAATTACCAGCTGGTTATACATTTGGCATCTTTTCCATCTTTGTCCAAACCTTGTGGACTAGAACTGTGTTACACAATACCCTGAGGTGTTTACTAGGGGGATACATATCGAGAGAAGCATCTTCCCCATATTTGAAGCGCCAAGACAAAGTGAGCTTCAAAAGACAGAGACTCATGTCCTCTTCTCTTTTTTTTCTCTGCGTTTCCAGGTTTGTGGTTGAAAGCCTCTCAGTAAATCTTTGTGGCTTTGGGACACATGCCACAGCAGTTCCATTCCTGATCTCACTTTTCTGCTCCCTAGGTCACCAGCACATGTAGAGGCAGCTCCCAGGAACTTCTTCTTATGCCTCTTTGTTTTTTACCTGAAGGTGCCAGATTTATTGGAAAAGCACCTGATCCTGGACAGCTTTTTCTAGACTCTTGCTCTGTGGGCTAAATGGACAAAGGCATGTAGGCTCCATCATCCTATTGCCTGTCCCCCAAGCCCCTCAGCTGGCTGCCTGCCTTGAGCACAGTAGTCTGCAACACCAGGAGGAATGGGTACCAGTTGCCCACAAGAGGTACCAGTTTGCTTTTTAGAATTTTTAGCTCTTTTTGGGGCTCTGACCAAACTGAATGGTCCTTAGTCAGGTACTGCCAGAAGAGCAGGACCCAAAATGGGAATGGAAAGCAACCACAGCAAGTGGTTCTACTGGTTCTGTTGTTGTGCTAGACAAATGTCTACTTACCTAAATTCTGCAGTGCAAAGCCAAAACAAGAGAAAGAAGTCCAGAACCATATCTTCAGGCCCACTCATTCTTTGATCCAGGTTGTTTTTTTTTTCATGTAATTGCAAACTAAAGAAATTCCCTGTTTGCCATCACAAGAAGACTCACTTCCAGCTGCTGTACCAGCACAGTGCTTTCTGAACAGCATCCTTCATATCCTCATGACACCTAACCAAAGATAGTGCTGGAAGAAATTACCTAGGTATCTTATTACAGCCAAGAATTCACTGCTGCCCTGTCCCCAATGCCACTAGAGGTTCATGCAAGCTGCAGAACACGACTTGACCTCACTGGTTTTGAGAGATTAAAAGAAAAGCTTGAATGTGATCAGAGCAGGAGCTGATAGAGATGACTGAGAAACCTGTAGAAACATGACAGTTTCCTCTGTGCGGCAAGAAACAGCAGTATGCTTTATCCCAGGAGTTATTGGCACTGCCACTGCAAAGTGAGGTGAGAGCTGGGATTCAAACTCTGACAGCAGGAAATTGCCTCTTCTGGATGTAGGCTTTTTAGTGGTCTACATCTCCTATCCTTCACTAGAAAAGCATGGAGAAAAAAATCTGAAACACTGAACAATTCTCCTAAGGATTCAGCTTCTTACAGAAAAATCTGACCAATGGTCTTCCTGCTTCCTCAGCAGCTCCCTCACACCTCTGGAGAGCAGGTCCAGCCATCCTGTGCCTCCCTGCACAGGACCATACCCAGCTGTGAGCCTGCTGCCTCTGTCGTGTATGGCACTTCATCCTCTCCTCTGGAGAACGGGATTGAGCCTGGCAGAAGCCACCACATCCCCTCAGTCTATGGAACAGCACTCACAATTCCCTTTAACAAACTCCTATGCTGCTGTTGGGGCCATAGCGGTGGAGTTTGCAGGGCTGGATGGCACCACACCTCGGAGGGAGGGACGGAAGTGACTCTTTCCTGCTGCTCAGTGTCATGCCAGGCTACTCTGCTCCGGGAAGTGCCAAAGGCAGGAATTGTGCGCACCAGAAGCAATGGTGGAGGCTGCAGCCCCGGCCCAGCCAGGGAGATGCTATTGCCCCTTCCACTACTGCACAGCAGCCTGCACTGGCATGGGGGAGGCAGATGCATCCTGTCCTTCCTGACTGTAAAAATAGATTTGTGCCTTCTTGTGGTTTCCAGTGGCGGGCGAGCGCTCCTCGCTAGGTGGAGCTGCCGGAGCGAGCACGGCAGCGCCGGGAACCGGCCCCGGGATTGCCGGGCGCTCCCCGAGCCGCGTCCCAGCCCTGCTCCCCGAGCTCCCCGTGCTCCTGACACCGCCGATGTCCCTCGGCTTGCTTCAGTTACACTGAAACTGAAACAGAGAAAGCAAGATCTCTCCTTAAACAAAGTCGTGGTATGAAGTGTACCGCTGTCAGTGGTTTTCTCCGTCGTTTGGGTTCAATCTGCTAAACAATGCATTCCCGTCAGACTTTGATGTGATGGAAAAAGCTGAAATATGATTTTCTAAAGATCATAAAATTATGCACATAAAGATAGCCACCGGCACTGCTTTCTCCCTCCCACCTCCATTTAGATCATCAATTTAATGATTTTTAGTTCCCTGACACTGGACCACCCTGTGCCAACAATTTCTGAGCAAAGCTCTCACTGCTGATTTCCATGGTGGGGCTGCTTAAAGATCAATCGCAGTGATGGCCCAGTGTACATATATTTGTCTCACAGAGTGAAAGAAACTGTATAAAAGCTCCAAGTCTGCCAGTTACATTTCCATACGTGTTAGCTGCCAATGTGGAACCAAACTAAAGCCAAACATTAGTTTTAGCCGTAGAAGATATGTGGTTATCCACATCAAGAAATCACTCACATGGATACCAGGGCTGTGCCTGGGGGCACACATAGCTCTGCAGGTGCTTGGGAGGCTCACCTGGCCAGCCAGGGCTGGGGATTCACAGGTGAACTTCTGTTGGATCTAAACCGGTGTCTTTACCCACATCTCATATGCACATACACTGCACAGAGGGGAGCTTCTGTGCAGCAATGCACAATGGCAGGGAAAAGGAAGGTAACTTTGGAAGAGTGGCACCTTCATAGCCCTTCAGCAAAGATGAATGAGGGAGATGGAGCATCAGTGCTTCTTGCCCCTGCTGTTGCACAGCTGGCCTACGCCATGTACACTTTGGCATCACTGTTAAGAGCAGGTTTCTAAAATAGTTTCCTTGCCTGGGGCTGATCAGCTGCGTGCATCCAGGCCCCATGGGGTTCCCACCTGGAAATGGAGCGGGCCTCTCACCAGCAGTCCCACCGCAGACCGAGGTATGCAGAGGCACCAGCACTCACGCTGCTGCTCCCGTTTCCAGTGGAGAGGAGGGCCATCCCTACCACAAGGACTTCAGTCCTTAGCAAGTTAGAGGGAAATGCCTTGTCTGAGTGCCAGGTCACATCACAGGCACATCTGTGCTGGCTGCAGCGTTTGGTAGCACCACACAGGAATACACAAACATGGCAATGTTGAGAAATATGTTGAGCACTAATTAGTGAGGATACACGGAGGGATGGTAATCAATAATGCCACAGGGCTGTTGCTAGCAGGCCTTTGGAGCTGGGATGCCAGCAGCGGGGTGGGTGCACCTGCAGCAGACCCCAGTGGCCATGTTAAATTTTTATGTGATGTTTCCACAGCTCAGTGTAATAGTGCAGATGGTGACAGATTCTGGAGGTGTAAGCTGTTCAAACTTCAGGTAAGGCTTGTACTGCCGAGAGGGGAGCGTTCAGTGTGGCAGAGCCTGAGCAGGGCATGGGCCTGGGGTGGGAACTGGGCTCGGAGTAGCACTGCACCAGGAACAGTCTCTGGTGGGCCTGTGGATTCGGGATAGACACTCTTCACTTGTAATCCTCTCCTCCTGGCTTTCCCCCAGCAGGGGTCAGGCTGAACCAAGGATCACAAATCAAAAGTAAAAGTAACTACTCTGCTTCAGCAGCAAATATTGTCAGTGTTCCAGAAACGAGAAAAATATTTTGCCTTGCAGAGCATACGGAAAATGCTTGAACATTTCACTTAAGAAAAGCACAAGAAATATTGAAGTGGTAACAGAGGTGAGTGCAGGCAGCAGCCTGCAACACCTCCTCTTTGCAGCTGTTTTAAAAATGCAATGACCGGGTCCTGTTCCCACTTAGTCTCAGCCTCCGTTCCCAGTTACTCTGCATACGCTCCAGTGTAAATGCAAAGAGAAATTCGGGCAGGATGCGCTAACAACAGCGTTAGCGCTGCAAAGTAACGGGAGCACGTCCTCAGAAGTGCCTGGAAGCCCCCAGGGAAGGAAGGCAGAGCTCGCAGCATCCGCCACCGGCTGGAGAGGGAAAGCTGCTCCCTGCACAAACCATTCCTGCGCACTCAGAACAAGTAAGTAACGCAGAGCGGTGCCAGTCCTAGCGCGACGTCTCCAGCAGCCCCCCAGCGAGGGCTGGCAGCCTGTCATGGTCCTTGGCACTCCGAGGAGCAACCCAGGGAGTTCGCAGTGGGGTCACCAGCGAAGTGACGCCTCTGACTTTAGCTGTCACTGGAGGTCTGCGGGCAGACACTCTGGGACAAGAATGCTAAAAAGCAGGTCAGATGTACCCAAAGGCCCCGCTCCTGAAAAAATGTCTTGCCAGCTTTGTCTCAGTTTATCGTCTAGCAAGAGGACACAGAGGATGGCATTTCAAGCGTGAAATTTTAACGATAAATTTATTATATTTTAGGGTATTATTGGCGTGCGATTTTGTAGTCTTACAAGAAATTTCCGTTTCCACATCTCCATTAAATATCTGATTCATTTTCTTGGCTCGTGGTAATGCCTCAAACTACATCACTAAAGAATCAGTGCTCTGCATTAGATAAATATAAGACCAAGTCTGATTAACCTATTAACTATTTTTAATTGGCTTTTACTGTTCTTCAAATATTCTGTGTTTTTGAGGAAGCAGAAAGAGGATGAGAGCAGGATAATACTGTAGAGATGTATAGAGCTAGCATATGGACCGAGATTATTCATCATCATTGGCAGCAGCTCTGCTGTAGGGAATCTTGCAACAACATCACAATTTTCCTGCTAGAGTGAATGCCATAATGGACACATTTGTAGGGTGAGTTATGGCCAAGATAGAAAAAAATTTAAATCTTTATAGCGTTTTTATGCTCTGTCTTCCTTTTTGGTAATCAGATCTTGATTAAGAGTTCGAATTAGCACCCAGAAGAACATTATGCTTTCTTGGCTCAGTTCCTTCCCACGGTGTAGGGCAGGCAAGAAATGATTCAGTGGCTTTACAGTGCTGCTACAACTAAAAGGTGTCTATATACCTATCCACCACTTTAGGAAAGTAACCGGCTGCTTGCCTGCGATGAGGAACATATGGCAGTGGCAAAATATTTTATTTGCTAAATAAAGCGACTGCTTGATTTAGTTCAGGCACACTCTTCTCCCAGCCACGATGACTTATCGGGGAAAAAGCTGGGCAAGGTGGGGTTCGCTGTCCCCGCTGCTGGGGGGCTGGAAGAGCTCTGTGGGGCAGAGCCAGCCCTCCCTCGAGGGCAGCACTCCGCGCACAGCCGGACTCTGCGGGCGGCATGGTGCTGCAGTGCGGCTTCTGTCTCGTCAGCTTGAAGAACGTCTGACCCTGCGATGCCAAAGCACGTTCGACCTTTCAATTTTAGGCGTCCTCATGATTTGGTTGGGATTTCTTTTTTTCCCTTTCAGATATGTTGGGGTCATTCCGGTCGATGTGAATTTTGGAGGCACAGCTGCTCCAGCACTCGTACTTCCTATGCCTCGAACGAGTAAAAAAATAACAAAAGTTGTTTGGGTTTGGTTTTTTTTTTTTTTTTTGACAACACTTCTTGTGTGTACCTGTGAATTCATTCACACCTCCACTTCCTCCCAGAGAGATCGGGCTCCCCATCGCACCTCAGCCCTTCCCTGCCCCCGACCTCCGCCCCTCGCAGCCCGGGACCCCACTGTCCCCGCTACCCTGCCATCTACGGGCTGCTTCCCCGAGGCCCCGCGGGGATTCTGCGGGAGCTGCCTTCCTCTCTCGGCTTTGCATCCTCCGGGATGCTGCTAGCTCCTGCTCACCGCTGCCCCGGCCGCGGGCCGGCCGCTCGCTCCTCTCCGCCCGCATCCCCCGCTGGCCCTGGAGGCTGTTCTCTCGTTCATTACTGGACTTGGTAGTTGCTTTATTTGAAGAGGTGAAGTGCTTACGATAAGACCCCGTGGAACTGGTGAAACGCAGCCGGGTATCGGTGAGCAACCCCGGCCGCAGCGGGTCCAGTCAGTAACCCCATCTACTCAAGGAGTAAATTGGCTAAGGCGTTTCCAGGCTGCGGTTTGCTCACCCCGTTAGTGAAGTTTGTTGCAGGGGTGGATTTCACCCCCAGCGCTGCCTGGGGTGCTGACCGTGTCCCCCACCCGCTGCTCAGCTGCTGAGTAGCACAGCAGAGCCCCGGCTGCCTTCTGAGTTACTTTGCCTGACTACTTTAGCGTAGCGACTGACTGCCCTAGCTTTGGGGAAACAGAAGCTGAGTATGGAAAAGGAAATAAATATTAATATTTTCGAATATTTCGGTTATTAAAGACAGAGAGGAAGTAATGCTGACGTCTGCTTTTGAATCCGTTTCTCGTGCAGGGGTAGCCCTGCGGGCGCCATTCCACCGGCGATGCTATCTTTAGGGAAGAAGTTGCACGAGGAGTCCCCCAAAAAAACACTCGTTTTTTCAATATTCCTCAGTTTCTTACAGTAGGGAGGAAGGAAAAGCGTTTGTGCTGGAGGGATTGGGGTTTTTTTGCTTCTGTTAGAAAACAAGACTGCAGGTGCCAGGAGGCGAAATCCCCGCCGGGCCGGGAAGGAGGTGCGGAGCGAGGGGAAAGGGCTGGTACCGCCGGTACCGCGGGGCCGAGAGCGGGGCTGGCAGAGCCCACTGCCCGTGCAGCCCCGGGCGGTCCCGCAGCTCGAGCCCGGCCGGCAGGACCGCGCTGGGGGCTCAGGCCCCGCTTCCCCCCGCGCCAGCGCTGACCAGCGGCCGACAGCCGGTGCCCGGCCCTGGCAAAACTCCCTCGGGGCGCTGGAAGGAGGGAGGAGCCAGTCCAGGCCGGGGGGAGCTCCTGCCCCCGCACCGTCTCCCCTGCAGGAGGGAGGAAGAGAGGCTCCCCTGGGTGCTGGACACGGAGAGGGGCTGCCCCGCGCCTGCCACAGCACTTCCAAACGCGGTTTAGCATTTCTCTCCCCCCTAATTCAAATGCAAATCGGTCGCTTTCAGAGTCGGCTCCCCCCTCTTCACGCCCTCTCCCGGAGCCGAGCCTGGGTGCTCCCGGGGCTGCGGGGCCGACCGCGCGGGGCTGCCGTGGCCGAGCGCTGGCTGGCTCCGCTGCAATCAGCAGGAGAGCACTTTTCTGGGTTTTACTTTTAGAATATTTACGAAGCGAACTGAGGACGAAAAAAAAAATAATTAAAACCCGGAGATTTAACTCCAGCTTCCCGGAGGTGCCCTTCGTATGGCTGTGCCAAAGTTGAGGTGAGGCAAGATCCTGCGCGCCCTTTCTCCAAGTGTATTCCGCAGCTTTATAATTTAAACTAAAACAATTCAGAGCAACAAGGGATTATTTAGAAATAGAAGCAAACATCGTCGCAGGTAGAAGACCAACATGACTACGCTTTAGCTAAGATTCGTAATTAAAATAAAATTAATTTTCACACCATCCCGTGTTTCCACGCTCGAGGAAAAGAGAGTTCCCCACAGGTCCAAGCACTCGGGCACAGAGACAGAACAGGGTAAAAATCGTTCAGGCTGATTTTGCATCACTCTTCCGCGGAGTGCTCTTTAGGTGACACATGGGATTTTTTTCCCTTCCAGCCTTAGGCTGCGGAAAGAGCCATGAGCAGCCGGGGGCGCTGGGCACGAGTGTCCAGGGGGCTCGCTCTTACCGAGGGCCTCGGGTGTACAACACCGGGCAGTGCCCGGGCCGGAGGGGCCGGGCCCGGAGGCGCCAACACCCAGTTCCAGCGGGTACAGAGAACATCCGCACGGTCCAGAGGGGGATTGGAAGGGCCGAGTCAGTTCACACAATCCGCATCCCAAGGAAGGGTTGGGCACGCCCGGCCCGACCGGTACTCGAGCGGCTTCGTTTCCCGGACTCGCTCCCAGGACACAGAGACAGAGAGACAGAGAAAGAGAAAGGAAAAAGGGAGGGAAAAAAAGAAGGAAGGAAGGAAGGANAGGAATACACAACGAAAAATTAAATGAGAGAGAGGAAGGAAAAAGAGAAGGAGAGAGAAACGGAAAAAGGAAAGGGAAACGAGAGAGTAACGGAAAAAGAAATAAAATGTAAAAAAATAAATTAAAANGAAAAAAAGAAGGAAGGAAGGAAATGAGAGAGAGAAAGAAAAGAAAGAGAGAAAGAGAGAAAGAGAGAAAAAGAGAGAGAGAGAGAGAAAGAAAGAAAGAAAGAAAGAAAGAAAGAAAGAAAGAAAGAAAGAAAGAAAGAAAGAAAGAAAGAAAGAAAGAAAGAAAACCAGAAGGAGTAAATGACAGGAATAGAAAAAAAGATGGGAGAAAGACAGAGGAATACACAACGAAAAATT